>LOND01004934.1:25218-35826 GCA_014220965.1 Paragonimus kellicotti
CTGTTACTCATATAAACAAATGTGGTACAGTGCGATAGGAAACGGAATATAAGTAATGAAGTCGGGTACAGTTCAAGTGTTTACGGCCAATTTAGAGTTTATGGAACTTAAATAAAGGTTAACGTTACTGATTAGCAGTGGGGGATTTTGATCTTCATATAGATTGAACATCACTCCACAATTGATCGCAGCTGTCGCATTCCCATAGACTTTCCAGTCGTTCCTTTTTCGGAAGAAGCTGACTAGAAAGTCTACGGGAATGCGATCAAATACCAGCGTATCCAACTGGCGAATAAGAACGGTTAATACAGACGGACGATTCGCGTTAAACTCTGATATAGAGGTGTACTACTTATTCTGAACAGACTCATTCCACACGCAACGGTTCTGTGTCAGTCCTCGAGAAAATTCAAGATCACTAGACTGAAACATAGGTGGCAAGAAAAAACTCTTAAAGGGATCGGATAACGTCGCTAAAATAATCCTTGCTTTGGAAGTTACGGCTTTAATTAACTCACACAGTCGCATCGCTAAAAATGGCGCAAGAGAGTACTCGTTGTAGGATAGGCATATTTATACGATCAAGAATTGTGCTGCACGTCGTAATTGGCGAAATGAACAATGTGGTTTCTATTGGATATACATTAACGAGGCATGCATTCTTGAGGAAGGAGATAAGTTCATGTTGCATCCTCGGATAAAACACGACAGAAGTACTCTGATCACAGTTATTACAAATCTCTTGAGAAATATTTCTGGTGAGTATACGAAGATGACAAGCCCCGGCAACTTTACTCCTTCAGGGGTGCGAAATTCTCCGGTTTCCAGTGGCGATCATTTAGTGCGACACAAAGCATATTTTAATCATAATAAAAATACTGAGGCAACATTTAAATCTATTAACACCAAACGGAAAATAGGTTATCCAATCACCACTGAGCGCTTTGTGAATTTTTAACATTGGGCAGTATGTGTGGACAATATGATTGAGGCTGCTGCCGACCTTGACACTGAGCCATGGGTCGACAGATTAAATAATGTGTGCATAAAACAAGCAAAATAACAGAAATATACATAGCAGATACAGACTTGTCATAAACTGTGACACACCGCCAAGCTCCAGAATGCAGTCGAATTCCATTTATAACACAAGAAATAGTCAACTGTGTATCGTGCGCTGATTACAGCGGCTTCAGACGGTCAGAAAGACGCAAACTAGTGAAACGAATTACAATTGACCAGAAATGTCTCACTGCTTAGACATTCAAAGTGTGTTACAGTTGAGCTAGTACTTCTACTAATAGTAGGGAATTATTGTGACAGCTGACAAGAAGCATAAGGTTTTCATAGAAAATATCGTCTGAGCATAATCATACTTCGATCCTAATGAAGATTCACAACAGCATTAGAACTTCATTTTGAAACACTAGAACGACCGGCAAATTTTTAACCTCAAACTGAACAAGTCATTCGTTTCTGAAACCTCCACAAACAGCCTCATTTGTGCCCGTAACAAAATGACTAGTCATCAACCATATATTACCGTAGCGCAATGCTTGCCAAAATCAGTACTAACTACAGCCTGTCAGGGTACCGGGACCCTGTGACCACGGAAAACAAAGCCAGTTTCAGACAACCAAGCGGAAATTAGTAGTTGATCTTGTAGATATCTGGTGAGAATGTGCAAACAGAAGCTCACATATGTTTACTTCAAGTCAGAACAAATTGCTACCCATGGGAAAAAACATGCATCTTTGGAGCAGAATCTAAATAGGGGCAAGTCGTTTCACACCTGTAGCAAATAATGCTAGTCATGGTATAGCAATGACACGCAGTGCGTTTCTGCGATGTATTCAGTCAGTCGCATCTGGGTACTTACAAACATTGTGTCAGCAGCAGCTTCAAGGGTTCTATATACGAGTCGTTCACTGAGTTCATCTGCGTGTTCGATAATAAAATCTCGGATGCTGGTTTTGCACGAACAGTGGACATTCGTGCCAACTATAGCATTTTTGTCTCAACAGCTTGCGTTTTTCAGCGTGCGGGAAGCAATTAGAGGAACAGTGAGGAAGTGCGACCTCGCTTGAAGACAGATAGATCTACGAACCAATGGTATACGGCATAGGCCATCACGACGTCAGCCAAGTACGAAGTGAAGCACAACCTCATGGATACGCTAGACGTACAGTAGACGTCAACAAAATAGAGCTGGTCCCGCTGAATTTACCTAGCTTGAGTCTACAGAGCGTCTGCAATGAATCGATTCGTAGCCATTCACAAAAACGGAAACCAAAGGTAGACTAAATTGTTCAGATTAAGTAGATCACGCAATCAGCCAACTTGGCTGTAAGTTACTACAATACGACAACTGACAACTGGTGGTCACTCCGCTGAGTGAGTGCTGGTCACTGAAAGGGGATATTCGGAAAACCTAGAGGACGAATCTCAATATGCATCGAAAAGAGACAGAAAAGTTGTAGGAACGTGCACCGAACAAGTCGACAGACACAAGAATTAAACAAGAATATGTGGAAATGCACATTTGCAAAATAACTTCCAAAGAAGACAGATTGTTTCTAAGGTCTATAATAGCGAGTGTTTATCCCATTGTACCGACGCCACAGCAGCCTCGGGCCTTAGCGATAGTGGTCTCCAGTACAACTCATCGGGGGACTGGCTTGTGTTTGGCTGGTTAGAAAACAAACGGCTTAGACACCACAACCTTCCTTGTCTAAACGGACTACTCAAGTTATCTGCATCCTTTCATATTCAGCATTATCTATTATCCACCTTGATCACAGGATAAGCTAAGCAACTATCTTGATAAACTGTCGCATCTAACTGTCCTCCATGCTTCGAAAATCTCTGCAACCAACTAATACTATTCGGATCATTTGGATGTTGGCAACAACGTGTCCAGATGACTAACAATCATCACCAGAGAGGAGTCTGTCCAAATCATAATCCAGTCGATTAGTACATTTCCTTGATCAATCTATGGTCGCCGAACCATAACCGCACGGCTGAATGACGGATGTTTTTCGTTAGTGTCTCAGTATTCGTCAGGTGAATCCCACTGTTTGCTATCAGTGTTCTGATCTAGTTTCAACAATGCATGTGCGCAGACGGACATTCTCAGGTTTTCGACATCCAACTACACGGTTGGCGGCAACCGCTTCTGCATTAGCCTGTCACAGTGACCGAAGCCAGAGGACGCCTGCGCATGACCACCACCACAAGTGACTCGCGTCGTGCCGGTTTTGGCCAAACCCACACACCACGTATCCGATGTAAACTAGGAGGCTCATGGATGGAGGTCCTTGGGGTCCAGTCGGCCAGTGCCGGCTAACCAGATGACAAGCTAGTATGGAATTGAAACCCCTATATCTCGGAAAATAAACATAGAAACTCCAATAATGAGATGGAAGCTGGGAGAACATTGGAAATATAATGCAAGTTATGTAATAAATCGATACGCATGAACGTACTCTGGATAGCATAGGGAAAAAACAAACAAACTTGAGCTGGGCTGAAAAAACAAACAAACAAGCTATCACACAATGTAACGACAAAGCTGAAGAAAAGAAAAGTTAAGAAGCCGCGATGATCGAAGTTTCTGAAGGGGATAGAGAGCGACTTGCCAAAGGACGCAGGTTGTCGGTCGAACGAAACATTCACATAATTGACTTAATCTAATTACGCCCAACACACCCATCGTCACTTTGTCGGCGGTGCACTACGAGTACGTTGATGGCCTAACAACCTGAGATTGCCAGCCAATTCGCAGTCTCATTCTTCGCAACGCCATACGGTCATGTCACCACGACCTATGGCTCCTTTGCGTACTGCGCGCTTCAATTCACGGACGCGAAGACGTCGCCCACTGAACTGTCGGACAGCTGCCCGGATCGCAGTCCTCCAGACCGTCCGGCTTAAAGTTAAATCCTCCTGTGATCTAAAATCTACAGTACAACAAAAAAGACTTGCTTGCATAACATCCTGGTATCTCTGATCTGGACCACCAGGATTTTGCTTACCTGCTCTCACTTGCTCGTACAATAACTGCTCTGAAATCAATTCGTCAGTCATCCTGAAGACGTACCTTAGACAACGAAACTGACCGAGCAACAACATGACTCCCATTCCGTCCGTGTCCGCTCGCCGAAGTATCTCAGTGTTCGGAACTGTGTCCAATCAACGAATACTAAAATTGCGTCTTAAACATTGCAGATGGAAGTGACTCACAGATTGCACGTTCCGTTGATACAATATTTCATTGCAGTACAAACAGCAACATTGAGCGGCGGACAAGTAGCTGTGTTTCCATCTTCAGGATGCGGTTTGTCAAGACACCTCCTTCATGACGTCCGAGAGCAGTGTTTGTTTAGCCACACGAGTTTGCAACTCGCAGTCCACAGTCAGATATGTAAACAGATTGCTAACCAGGTAGCGAAATTCCTCATAGCTATCCACTATGTCTCTAGTGATGTGGATTCTTGGTGTAGGTATGACTACCGCCTGAATAATGTCGGGGTAAAGGAAATGTCTTAGGTGTGTTGATATCCAAATCGAAATTGAATGCCGCGTCGCTAAGTAAGTGGCCAGTCATTGAACTTTCTCTTCGCTGTGTGAAAACAACACACTTGTAGCGACTATAATAAATGATATTTTTGATAGTCGCATTCACCTGTACATTTTTGACGATTTTGGTTTCTTACCTACTTTTGTTTCAGTCAAGCCATCATTTCTGTAGTATCCGTCCCGGGGCTGAAAAAGACTACTCGCTCCGTGCCTCGCTAGCTTTGACGGTGCCGGTGCTTCTTCTGTAGGCACTATTTTCCAGGGTCGATACTAATACACGAGGGTCAACGCGCTGAGTCCTTGTTTCTCATTGTCGATTGGTTTTCGATAGTGAGTACAGACTGGGTATATTATCTGTGGATGGTTCCAACCACTGGTGTATCTGGTACAATGGCATGCGCATCAATGAATTATGTATCCGACTTGTGGTATTTAGCAGGCGACCAACCATGCGATTTTCAACGTGAATACTTCACCAGAGTTCTGAAGGGTGACTGTTAGCACTGAGGTCAACTATAAACTGAATGGGGTCATGGCTCAGGCACAACCCTGCTGCACATCAGTGAGAACGTTAAAATCATCAGAGGTCGACCTACACACCATCGGCACCCGGCAACGGTATAACGTCCAGTGAGGCCACCAAACATGCTGAACACGACCGTCCGCATGTGCAACTTCAGACACGTCCATATAGATACAGCAAGACAACTAGGTAACCTCGTCAATGTACGCTGTCTAACGGAAATTGAAACAAATATTTCCACCCTGTGTTCTCTTCGAACAACCAATGGATTCTGTCAGAATAGTGGAGTGTGTGATGATAGGCTTGGCCTCAGCAGCTATCTGACATCTCCTCCAGAAAAGCAACCCAGATAATATGACTGTCTATGCATTGAAAAAGCCCTACATGTTACATTATGTTCACCTGTTCGCGTCTCTTAGTGTGGTCAGTGACTTGCTGATCCCGAAATAATAATTCATTGTGAGTAATCCGATTGATATTGAAATTACCTTGTCGGCGTTTGCATTAATTTGTTCATGTCTCAGTTGTCATCCTCCAGTATGACATACTCCAGCTACAGCTCCCGAAGTATACTCTCAAACGATTAGATAACCTGCTGAACCATGAGCTGTACCACTGGAGTGCAATTTGGTACCATTATCCGATCTAATTCGAAAAGTCGACTTTGAAACACAGATAATCCCCCTCGACGTCCTACGTGTGTTTATGAGTGAATGGAAACTCTAGCATCCAGTGAACGGAAGAATTGTGGATATTTCTAGCGCCTAATAATCAGACGTTTTCAGATAACCATACTACTGAAACACGACAGCGCAAAATAGGTTACTTTGTGCAGACTTAAGCAATATCTGCCCTTACATTGTGTGGACCCAATCGTTTGGTACCCCGGATCCTTCAGCTTGAAACAAGCTGGCAAAATACACCACGTTGTGGCGTTTCCTACAACAGGCACTTCCTTGTGGCCATCAAACGAACGCAAGGATCCGCTTAAATGTGGCATCGTGGACATCACCAAACATGTTAGTTAGTTTAACATTGTACCCTTCTAGCGAGTCTGCAGTATTATATTGTTGTCCACTTCACTCTCGTTCATATATGCACTCAAGACGGCCTTTTGGGGGGATGGTCAATTCGGCTGCGGAGCTGTGTGCAGCGCATGATCCAGAAAGTCACGAATTTTTCCTGCTCCTTATTAACATACGCTTGTTCATTAACAGAATCAATGGTCTACATAGGTTAGCGGTCTGAATTTCGTGGCTCACTTACTGGATGCATGCACAGGGCCATGCACCACATAATAGCAATGACCAACTGCCCTACACGTGGGCCGTGGTGGGTAAACGTCAAACGACCTGATAGAATGAGATCAGTTCACACATGCTCGGTAAACATAGGCCAGCTGCTAACTTTGCAGTGATTGAGGCACGGTGACTCCACGTATGTGCCGGACGAGGAAATGGGAACTTAGTACATGCTGATACTTTTTAAGCCGTTTTATATCAGAAGCACAGAATGAGGATAAGAAAATAAGGTAGACACGGAGAGTACATCAGGAAGGTGAGTTAATAAAAAGTAAAGGTACCGAGCTTGGGTGTACCCCTGAGAGAGGTTGCATAACTGACACCGCTACCAGACAGAGTACATTCTTATGAAAGTGACGTGGTGCTATAAAGGACTTCCTCATTGCCATGAGGTGGAACAAACCTGAATCTGTTGAGCATGCCGTGAATCGCTTGACCAGACTGCCCAATATAAAGACCAGTGTTCTGATTAACCATGTCTGTCCACCCATGACTGATGAAGCAAAAATCGTAGCCAGTGATATTAAAAAGTGCATAATATTCTAAATCCCATAAACCGTCTTTTCAGTTTTTCCGCATAAGTATGGCAGGCAGTAACGGTTAGTTGCACGTACATTGGGTTACACGGCAAAAGTACCACAAACAGAGTTTTTACGCCAACGTTTTAAAACAAATATGACACTCAGTTAAGTGTTACTCATAATTCTGGATGTGGCCTCTCGAGCCATCATGCTAAGCAACCTTTTCTAATAAGATAGTGTCACACATCAAACGCCCCAGGTCCGGAAAAACAAATATTCGCGTCCAGTTTTGTGTATCCTGATAGTGAGCAGCATAATTATGGTGCATAAATTCCCACGCTGATAAAAGTCGTGAAAATTATAAACCGAAGGTTAAACTGTTAACGGGCCAAGTAATCATGACAAAAAGTTGATAAAATGGAACACCACCGAACAAACACCGAATCAAAATGAAGGGAAAGTAAATGAGTAATCGTTAAACAACGGTTAAACAAAGGTCTCTTGTATTTAACACAGCACAAAATGTACTTCCAATCCAATTCTGAATGACATTTTCATTAACAAAAGTTACAAAACATGGAAATCCTCACAGAACGACCAGAAAGTTCAAGTGACCAATTATGGGTTCGAGATTTGTGTCAAGGGTACATGGTAGGCTAATTCAATCAGCGCGCACAGGCTCAGAAGAAGTCCGTTGAAAGGTATCCAATACGGGAGTGCTGAAGTTAAAGCAGTAAACCGCAAATGACCGTAAAATATACTATGGAAGGATCAGACGATGGGTCAATCATGAATCCCTATCTCGAAAGACTAGATTTCAAATGGCACCTGCAATCTCATCACAAAAATGTCTAAGCAAGAAACTCACCCAATGTCAGCCACCAACAGCAACGATCGACCTGCCATAGCGCAAGCAAGACAAAGGCGGATAAGCCGCAGCGTGGCCACACGACGGCGCACGCAGAAATCGGCAAGCAACGCCTGAGCGAAGACTGAATCGACCTTGGAAGTTTATTGGTTCAGTGATGCACACGTGAAATCAACCAATCCAGATAATCCTGATCATGTGCGCCACGTCAAGGCACGCCGCCATCGGACAGAAATCAATCATCCAAGCACCAATGAGCTACGCGTTAGTGGTTCTGTGGCTGTTAACCCAGCCTGCATTTTTCACGGCTTCCACACTGCAGTTTTATGTACTGTTCGCTGATTGGTGCGTTCCCAACGTCCAGAATGATGCCAGCGGGCGACTGATTTTCGTGACATGGCGATAGATTGATACACCCAGGAGACGTGGAATTAGTATTTGAATATATTAGCCTGACGTTAAGTCCGTGTCATTTTGGACCCGCTTCGAAGTTCAAGTTCAAGTTCAAGTTCAATTTGCACAGGACGAAGTGGCTGTTGCCAATCGAGCGTCCAGAATATTTGCACCGGAATGCCACAGAAGAGCACCCAGAGCTGCGACTGTCCCACTTGAAGAGGGATTTACGGATTTTTCGGGTTCCGTTTTTCCGTTTCAATGCCCGTCTTGATT
This sequence comes from Paragonimus kellicotti, assembly GCA_014220965.1. NCBI lineage: Eukaryota > Metazoa > Platyhelminthes > Trematoda > Plagiorchiida > Troglotrematidae > Paragonimus > Paragonimus kellicotti. The sequence goes on from LOND01004934.1 coordinate 33,682, forward strand.
ACTGAGTAATCTATGTGGGCAAAAGAAATAGGAGTGAAGGAGAAGAAAGAAAAAATCATCGCGAACCCCCAACGATTGTCTTAATACATGACATTTAGTATAAGCTTTCTTCACACTACTAGTACGAGGTACTTCAACCATGATAGACAAGACAGACAGGTAGTGATACACGCACTTGAGGGGGCATCAGATAACCCTCTAGTTACAACTCCAACTCCATCCTTTCTTGAATGGGATCACCAGAATAGCACATTCCCGTAGGTATGCTGCCACAGACGCATTTGGCCCACATCTTCCCATAACAGTGCAGGGCATTCTATCAACTGAGGAGGCTTCCCCTAAACAGCAGGTTACTCTATCAACCCGTTACTCGATAACAAAAAAGAGGGGAACTAGTCACCTGCAACTCACATTGTTATAATCGGACCTCCATAGGCCTGATTCTATCTCTGACACAAACCAAGATCCACCAATCATAGCCGACTTTAAACTCTGCACCCTTTTTTATTATCTCTACGGCACCTAGTTTAGGTTTTTATCTTTTGATTCCGTGCTTAGCGTTTCTGTGATTGATTTTTTTGGGTCACGTTGGTTCGACCTCTCTGTCACACCGGTAGACAACCTGGGACTCAGGAGTGAGGTGGAGTGTAGCTGATGAGAAGAGGAACTGTTTCAACCCGCGGCCCGTGTATGGACAGCGGCGTTGGAGTAAATGCATGTTGCTCTAGTTGCCACCCGTGGTATCACCGCTCCTGGTCTGCAGGCGACGATGTTTAAACGCTTTAGCAGTTTGGTCTCTGATCGGAGGTTCCCAATTTGTGCCGAGCAGACATCATAACCATATGAAAACACCGCAGTAACGTGAGACCAGAAGGGAGGAAAGTGTGCAAGGACATGAAGGGTTCACAGGTTGATAGGTTATCATTTTGGGAAATGCATCAATACCAACGCCCATAAAACAATGGGGTGGTGCCATCAGATGAGCCTTCACTCCAAACCGGAAAACCTATACTCACCGCACTATACTTGGAAGGCTTGACCATATACGTCTGTGTTACCGTACTACGGCTCGTGTATGCTTAAGTGTCACTCTCGCCATAGATATAATCCCAAAACACTGACTTGCCGCCGGCGGAGGGGGTCGCGGCCGGCGTCGGTTAGCTGATGTGATTTGAGTTTCTCCGTTCCGTAGGAAACTTTGTACGGTATCAATAATTGGATTATTCCCATACGAAGGGCTCTCCAACCTGGTTAGCCAGCTTGAATAACGTCTAGGACAGTTGGTTGCGTTGCTCATGTTCGGTGCTGGTCACGATGCCATAATGTTAGTGTGCAGCGTACGTAATAGCATTGGGTGCGTGACCATGTATCGCCCACGACGGTCTATTCAAAGCAGTTCACACCCTTTTGAATCACGCACGGTAGAATGCCCTTAACATGTGCCAATACAAACCTGTGGAGAGCCCACCAATGATGTACAATCCTAGCCATGAGGTCACTTCACAGAGTAAATGGTCCCCTTCATACGCTGTTATCTTTCCCAGCAGTTCTAACCTAGCGGGTCGGGTAGGTGTGGAATCAAACTCTGGATGGAATGTGGTTCAGTCTACAACCGCGTTTGGAAAATGAGAGTTTTCACTGGCCCGACAGCTGGGGACCTTACTGAGAAGAACCGGAGCATGCGAGTTCTACTGAACTTCACGACATGTCTCAGAGGGAACGATCAACTTTTTCACATCATTTAACCCACAATGAAGTTATTAAGTCGGAAGTTGGCAGTGATGGATGTACTGCGAAAAGGTAAACCGAGTCATCTAGCCGTAATTTTGTGGACGAAGAATTTGCCCTTTAAAGCATCCCAACGCATGCAACTGATCATCAGAGAAAGAGTAATTAATGTAGTCCAGATGGGCAATCCACAAAGTGTGGTTATTAGCAGCAGACAGAACACTAAGCTAACTGTTACCCGTTGATTATCATGAGACGAAGGACGAATGTGACAGTTTAAGCGAAACAGCTAGAACATACGACTCTGGGTAGAAGATAGCTCATTGGCCCCTGATGCTGTCCGACGATAATCTTGATGTCTCAACTTACAGTCCTTTCTTACTCTGTACCAGAAACAATAAATGATAGAATGCTGGG
>LOND01004935.1:0-13949 GCA_014220965.1 Paragonimus kellicotti
TGACGATAACCGTACTTGCCGTTTGTATGCTCTAAACGTTATGCTCGTGTTTGAACGTTCGCTTGAACAAGATCAGTGGTCGTGTTGCACTATACCAACAATGCCGTTGAACATTTAAGCACGTTTGTTACAGATAAACTTTCGCACATCCTTGATGCTTCTGACGGAGATGGAAACACGTATAATAATGTGATAATCCTGCGGATAAATCATCACGCAGAATGATTGGTGTGCAGTATATACAGGAGTGGCTGCATGAGCCAAAGTTCATCAGGCAGCCGTCGGATTTATGGGACCGGCGTAGTTAGACCCACCAAACGTGTAGAAGGTGCTGAATAAAAAAAGCTGTGTTACGACTGAATATTGCAAGCAAATTTAATGGATTGCTGCCGATATGTTACAGATATACTAACTGGTACAGACGGTCGAAAGCCTTCACTTGGTTGAATTAATCCTAATCCAATTGGATTTTGACAAATACCAACCACCAGAGGGGCACAATATAGGCAGACCGTTTAACACCTTTCGAGCTGCAGTCAACTGAAGTAGATATTATGCAGCTAATGCAGTTAGAATTCTTCTTCCAGAAGATGCGAATTTTGTCTAACTCGTATGTTTCTGGGAAGGGGGCGACACTGAGCGGGAGCTGCCTTTATAAATCGCGTCCCGTTGTAATTCACGATCTGTTCCGAATTGGCAGGCTATTGTCTACTTTGGCTTGGAATTCGACCCAAAAGTTCCGGTCGTAACACCCAGAATGCATCACGTGACAGATATTGTTGTCCGTCAGTTTCACTTGAAAAAATGTTAGGCCGGGAAGAAGCATTCGTACCCATCAGCTTGTTAACTGTTACTAAGACAGCGTTAGTAAGAACCGGATTTATATGGTACTAATTAAATAAGCATGTCAAAAAATGGAATACTCCATCTCGGATGTGAAATCTCCTCCGAAAAATTTAACGAAGAAGAGTGTGCCCATACAACGACGTCGACAACTGGGCACCCGTCAGTGATGAGGAACTATAAAATGGAACGGAGGTAACCCAAACACAGTCGTAGGTTGGGTCGGAGTAAAAGCCGTTCGCGCATCGCGCCGTCGCATTTTCGGAGCAGTGGTTTGCTCTCTGAAACTGCGTACTATATCCTACAGTGACAGGACTTGAAAACTTGGATATCTTTGTCCCTGTTGTTGACATGGTCGACAATTTATCCCATCGTTTGAAACTCGAAGGCGATTGTTCAAGCGTCATGGAATATTGCGTAAAATTTGCCGTACCTGTTAATCTGTAATATTTGTCCTCTCGGTGATTGTTGTTGACTCTCAACCAACAGAAAACACTGCCAATCGGTTACTACCATCATTTACGATTCAAATGGTTGGATTCTGTGATATCGTGTTTCGTTTGTTCCTGTATCTCGAAATGTAACATTTACGAATATAACTTTTAATGTGTCGTCGTTAGCAGTTCTCCTTAGATCGGATATGTGGGAGTAGAACACCAATAATGCACCTGGGCATCTGATGGGAATACTCCTATGTATAAGCAATTCTAGAAATGTAGGTTACTTTAAAGAGCAAAATGCACGAGTCCTTCGGAGAAGTTTAACGGTTGTTGACCGAGAGTGCAGTTGACCTTGCTGTGGACTTTGAAGTTTGATGTGCGATTCTTCATTCAAAACGAAAATTCGCCTGTTATTTCCTAGTGTCTGTCTCCTTACGACTGCGCGTCTAGTTGTAACAAGGCTAAAGTTAATTCCCCTTTTTTGTCAGTGCCGTATTTGTCTAAATAGGGGAACCATATTGAGCTCACTTCCGTTGAGAGGGATATTCTGATTTGTTCATACACATATGTCTGAACCCTTTGCTTGCTTCATCATCTTTGAATTGTCGCCATAAATTCGTATAGATCTCTGGGTTTGTAACGTCCGGGGGCCATGATGCGATTGCACATTTTAGTTTAGATCGATGGGTCTACACTATCAGATCACAATGTAACTTCAATAATCTGCGGGTATTGCTCAGTAAGTCATGGGCCGATTAAGCTGCTGCCCAAACCGTTCCCTCTCACGAGCGCATCTTCTTTCTCCATGCATAGTCATACTGTCTGTTAATTTATTGGTCTCACTAACACGTGACCTCCTGAAGCCCATGCACAAATGTGCTAAGCAATTTACCAGTATTTTTCAAAACGACCATAGTTTTTTATTTCGTCGACTTTTTCGATAAACCAACTAACTTCGCTCAAGCGTATTCTTGTTTTTCCCTTCCAGCTTATCGGAAGATATTTTCTTTCTGGCATTTGGTATTTGTTCTGTTAACTTGCCTGAGATCCGTTATTTATACTCACAATCTGTTCACTGTGTTGCAAATAACAGCATTTACCTTCTGCAGTGCACATGCAGCTTGCGTCAACTGAGGCTTTGGTCTCGGGGATTTACAAGTTCAGACAATTTTTTTCAGCTGCCAGTTGTGATGTTTGACAAAAGAAATATCCGGCAAATCTAATCAACAGCAAACGAAAACGCGGTTCATTTAGTGGAATAATATTATCATCAAAATACTTCATGGGTTTTCACAAGATCTGTGTTTGTCAATTTTGAATCCGCCGTCTTTTCGTTTCTTGTTCACGATTGTTTATTTCGCAGTTGACTCCATATGTAGATTATTCTCCGAACTGCTGTTTAGAGATGCGCTCGGTGACATTCGACTGATTGTCAGTGGACGTAACTATCTTCATTTAAGTGATTAGTTTTTCTCTGCCGGCGCATTGATTAACTTGAGCACCATCTGCTTGTGTATGTCACTGCCACAAAATGTCTGGAGTGTCCACACAATACCACTTTTGCTTTTCCCAATACACCACTTGATGGTTTTATCAAGCACAACTCGTTCGGCCGAGTGACGTGCATTACTTCGTCAAAGTTGATGAACTAAGCAGAGACTAATTTCACAATTCTTATTTTCTGTGATCTACCGTTACGATTTCTATTCCTTTGTGTTTTAGATCGGGTTAATCTCAATTGACTTGAATGTATCCACTAACGGAATAAAAATTCGTAGTCGTTCTATTTTTTCTGCGGAAAATGCAAGGAGTTAGAAGTGAGTGATTATCATACCCTCATTAATGAGCTGTGGACCTTAGTTCTGCTGTTTGTCGCATTGGTTGGTGCTTGTTCGTTCACATTCTTGCTGTTGGCCTGTGCATTGCCTCAATACGGGTAAGATTGTGGTAGTTTAAAAAACGCTTTTGTCCCTTCCAGAGTCTGGTGGCCTATGTTTGTGTTAGCATTCTATCTGTTAGTTCCGATCCCAATTTTAATCGCCAAGAATCAGACGGAAGCCAATTGTGTTCGAGATACCTGTGCATTGCTCACTACGATACTGATCTTCTCTGCCTACGCACTTCCTATTCTGCTGGCTCGTGCACCCAGTGGCTCACCGGTCGTAAGTTTTTTCTCAGTTGTTGATACTGTAAAAATTACCTCGTCCTTTTTAATGACTTCTTTCCTTTCAAACGCTCATCCGTCTTTTTTCGTTTCACCTTTTACTAACTTTTCTTAGACTGTTATTTATTGTCGTTTATCCAGTTTTGGTGAAAAGCACAGTCGTTTTTTGCGCAATTGCTACCTTAACGTGCATAGCGCAAAGAACAACTAGGTAATCTGACGACCTCTTCATTTGCTAAAAATGGAAGATTAACTGGTCTGAGCCAAGTGTCATTAGAGTGCTTGTTTTTTTTGTCGGATGATGCTACAACTAGAATTAATTGTCGTTTCTTGGTCGATAATTCAGTACAAATCAAGGTACATCTGTTGACTTGACCTATACTGCTACCTTGACGAGGTGGTCGGGCTTGTGTGCTGTTTTGATCCGGCGGGCTATGCTGACTAGGACTCCGGTCCTTCCAGGTTCAACCCTGTCAGACAGGCCAAAGGGGAGCAGCCAGACGAAAAGCAGTTACACTCATAGTGTGGTGGATTATCAAGCCGGAGGTGAGAGTATTCCAACACTTGGCGGAATACCTCAACGCGGGAGGAGGTCCGTCCAAAAGCCCACAGCGAGCAGATCGGGGACAACGTGGGCGACCGGATGAGTCATCGCTCGACTGGATCGGACCAACGGGCGAGGCACGGCAGGCAAAATAAGATGGATGACCTGATCGGGGCGCCGTTATTCCAACACTCAAAGGAATATCTCGACACGGCCGCGGAATACGGTCAAAGCCCACAGTGGATAGATTGCGGACAACACGAGCGACCGGACGAGCTATCGCTCAACAAGATCGGACTAACGGGCGAGGAGTGGCAGGCGAAAACCCCCGGTAGAAGGCGCCGATCACACACGTAAACCGGGCAGAAGTGCACACGACGCGTGAACGGAAACCTGGACGTGTTGTGGACTGGATTGATGACTCATAAACGCGAGCGCGTGCGTAGCGTGGTAACTAGCGTGTTGGACAATAAAGATTGTGCTTTATTGGACGCCTTTTCGCTACAATAGGATTGTATGTCGCACTACTGACCGCGTAGGAGTGCTTAGGTAGTGAGGCACGATCCTATGGGCATACAGCAGAACCAACCTGCGTCATCTGTGGCGTCGAAAAGACGTTCGATTGTCGCTGAAAGGAAGAGTATATAATGCTTGTGTGCGTTCTGTTTTGCTCTATGGTTCGGAGACGTGGCCTGTTCGCAAGGAAGATATCAACAAGCTTGCTGTATTTGACCATCGTTGTCTCCGCCAGTTAGCCCACATTAAGTGGACTGATCGCGTGAGCAATGCGGCAGTTCGCCGGCGCGTATTCCGGAACGCTCGGGATGCGCGATCGATCGGTCAACTACTCACGTTGCACAGCCTGCGATGGTTAGGTCACGTACTCCGTATGCCAGCTGAGCGTTTACCGTACCGGGCATTATATACTGAGACCACCAACAGTTGGGTGAAACCACGTGGTGGTCAAGCGACAACGTGGTCACGAAATATGAAACCCTGACTGCTCCACTGAGTAAAGTGGGTAGGTGTCGCCTGCCTGGATGGGGTCCTCGTGATCACTCAAACCGCTGGTTAGAGACGCTATGGCGATGTGTCGCAGTCAATGGCGTACCTGCATCCATACCATTTCTAGTTCTTCCGCTTAGACTTCTATTAATTTTCAACCTTAGTAACGTTTTCTTCTAGGATATTCCACGTCACTGTTGAGGTGAGCGGCAGCCCGAGCCACAGTACCTTTTGGTCAGGCTCATGGCTGATATGATGATGACATCTGTTGAAAAACTGCGTGGAGTTCATTTATTCCACTGATTCAGGGTAAATGTAACACGGTGTTCTGCTAGACCAATGTTGAGAACAATCACTCGTTGGTCCAGAGATTATTTCAGTCGGATTGGAATACTGAGAGATGTGCTTGATTTCATTGCGGTGTTGAACCAAACTTGCAATATTCCTGGTAGTCAAACCTGCCTGAAGGAATCATGTGCATTCCACGTGACCAACGCTTCACTATCTCGATACAACCGGTCAAGAACAAGAACGTGTCTTGTTTGGTCTGCACCTGTTACATTCTGTCTAAGCGTGGGCTAAGCCCGTGTTTTTCGTCCTACAATGTAAACGATCGTTCGTGTTTCGTAGTATCCTGGTCCGATTTTAATGTGGTACAATCTTTTGTTTAATTATTCTCACCAGTTGTACGGCAGTGTGTCGTGTGATATGTGTTATGCTAATTCAACCGAATAGATGAGCTTTGTGTGGTTTTTGATCGGAATGCCCTATTTATCACACACTGTTACATGGTAACTAGCTTTCTCACAGATATACATGACCCTCCGATGAATATCATTAGGAGTATTCTGGTGGCACTCGTTTCACCTCAGTTAGACTGTTCTGCTTGTGAGTAATTGAAAAATTCGTTTTCAAAAATCGATAGCTGTTCCATATCTTTTCCACTTTAGTGTGTTTCGGTGTTATTTTTTACTCGACTGCATGTCAGTTTAAGAGGAGCCAGTTTTTTTTCTGGTATTGGTGTACCATTGTTCCCAGATTCATCCACACTAAGCCTCACGCTAGTACAGTTGGACAGAGAATGGAGACGGACACATGTGAAGGCTTATACAAACGGGCATTCTAGCCGGGTCTGGCCAGCGAGTCTCCATTGTACACATTTGAGGCATGGCTGTGTCCACCAGAGTGGGGTTGTTTGTCCTGTGTGCGTTCCACCCATCCTGGCTCATTTGTGCTTGTTGACCCGACACGGTTAGAAAGCCCATTAGGGCAAGACTCCTCGGTATGTTGGGAATGCAGTATGATATATTTTTTCCAGTGCGGTAGTATGATCCGTCTTCTTTGAACAACACGAGACGCGGGTAGAACAGTACCGGAGACACTCCCTGCGTAATGTCAAACTGTCATGTGGTCACGTAAACCTGATATTTCGGCACGTGAAAATGTTATTGATACAACTCAAACTAGTCAAGTTAGAACATACGTTTTCCGATTGTTCTGTTTCCTAATCTGCTTTTGTTTTTGTTTTCAGATTCAGTGGGGTGCCTGTGCTCTGACACTCACAGCCAATACGTTTATTTTTCCGGTTATCTTCTGGGTTCTTTATCTTGCTTTCAAGGGCGATGATTTTTTCGATTTTTGAGTTACAGCTAATATTTGCTCCTAAGTGTCATTTTCTGCGAACTTCAGAACCGTTTCATCAAAGATCTCATTGCACCTGCATTGGATGATTAATCTTTTTTTGACTCCAAGAAAAATTATGTGAATTGAGCATGCGATTTTTATTCACCGTTCAAAGTTACTTTTGTTTAATTGCACATCTCACTTATATTTCGTAGCTGGTTAAAACGGTCAGTATTGGCCACTGATCTGTCGAATTGTTCTCTATCTTCTTTGCGGACGTTTGCTGTGGAACGATAATCAAGTGTTCTTTTGAGTATCTGTTTGTGAAATAACAAGCTGTGTCTCTCTCAACTACCATTTACGATGATTTCATGTCGTTCCGCTTTCATTTATTCCCGGCTTGTTTATTAACTTCACTTGACTGTCAGATAGCTCATTGGGGAAATCAACACACGGGCTGTCCCACGTTCTTTGGTGCGTGGCAGTGTTTTCTTTTGCGGTTAATTTCTGTTCCACTTCTTCATAAGACATTGTTGTGGGCGTAATTTGGTTCAACCTTTCAATGTACGCATTTTTCAATTAAATCATTTACTGGGCCGAATGTCTTCATCAGCAAACTTTTGTCTACATTCCGCTATTTTTCAACGCGATGACTAAATAGTGATAGACTGTACTGGTGTGTACTCTTAAAAATGCTGAGTTTATTATGACTGCTTTTTTCGAATTGGCGCAATTTCTCCCGTAATTTAATATCAGTAGTATCCAGCGTTTTACTTTAAAGCGCAGGTAGTCACGTTAGTGCATATACACATCGCGAAAAATCTGACTGCAATATTTTACAAATAATTTTGTTGCAGCATGTCGCAGGGGCCCGCTTTTTGCGGCTCACCGATCGTCACATACCATAATAGTAATAAGTTACTTGTCATCCAATTATTCTTATTGATTATGAAAGGCGTGCAGTGGCCGTGACAAAAACTGTCGGCAGTAATTTAGCAACTTTGCACCGGAGGAAGCTGTGTGGCGTACGCACTTTGTTTCGTTTAGGAATCTCAGTGCATCGCCTGTTTCTTTCGAGTTAACGCATATGTATTCGATTCAGACTATTTCATTTTCGCTTGAGACTTCCCCCAGTTTCATAATGACGCCGTACATCCCATTCTCGTGCATGCTTATCAATAATCATCAGCATCATAGACAGCAATGCATCAGTGGTTCGCACTGATGCTTAACTGCCACACAACACACGAAGGAAAAAATCAAACCCTGAATAATAGGAAGTGAAAGAGAAGAAAAAGAAAGGGATGGGAGGGACCTAACTACTAAAAATAGCTACGTCTATATTCAAACATTCGAACATCAAGGTGCCTACACCTTGCAAACAAACAACCAAGCTGTAAGTGAAAGTATGCAAAGGAGTTACATAATATGACGTGGTAAATATCAAACCGGGTGTTGCTTCGAAGAAATGTTTCGTCCTTCTGCGCGTATATCGTGACATACTGTTACACATCTATCCAATGTATTGACATAGGAACAGGCATTTTGTTCGTCACCTAAAATATTAACTTCGTTCGTCCTCCTTTCATAGTGAGTCCTCAGCCCATACCTAATCGTCTGTCACTGGTTGAGGTACATCCCATTCTGAAGGCTGTATTATCTGCGCCCATTGGGGTCATCCATGCGGGGTTATCTTTAAAATTAAGCGTCAACCGTATGTAAACGACGGTAGTTACATTCATATCTAATGAAAATGTGACTCGATTTTTCACTCGGAAACGTTTTCGTTATATGCTTCGCACGGTTTTCGCAGAGGTGTCTTGTGCGAACGTTGCTTTCACTCCGAGCTAATCCCCGTTTCATTTGACGCTAGTCGAAGATATCTTCGTTGGTTTTTAAACAAAATCAAGCATCCTGCTCCTTGATTATCGTTTACTCTCAAAGATGGCTACGAAATATTCGGCCGAGTTCTAACGTCGATGAGCAATCTCCAGCATAAGTAAGCACATTTCTCTAAAAGCCATTTCCGAGTTCACCAAGCACCATTTCGCTTGGCGTGACCGAATTGGAACCTGCGGATTGACTGTTTGCGTTTGAGATCAAGGGAACCGCTTAGTCACCACCAAGCTTTTGGTCTATCCACGCCGTTCCCATTTGTTGTCACAAGTAAACTCCTAGGCAGATGTGCGTTCCTGTTGTCTAGTGGTCTTTCCATCGTACAGTTGATGCCCGCATTGGTTTAGTAGTCTTATCTCGGCGGGTTTTGCGACTCCTAAACCAGTATCCAATACTTTTTTCATTCGTACGACGTGTTGTGATCTCCACACGTAGTTCTGATAGGCTAAAATTCCATTTGCATCCGATGCACGAGCCTAGATTAAGGTTTGTTTAGCCAACCGAGCGGAGATGTCCCAGGTTGGCGTCCTCCTGCTTCGACTTGGGCAACTTGACAGTATCCAAACCCGCTTGCGATCATACTGTTCCACGGGAGTAACTGTGGGATGTTGTATCTATGACTTGGTTGTTTGTGTTCTATCATTTAATCCGATTCGTCTATAAAGATTACTTCTTTACATCCATTTGTGTTCCGTTCTTAGTGTATGATAGAGTGGATGACACAACAAGCTGCAAGCGAAGGTTCCTAGATAGCATACCTTCTTTTGGGGATCCATATTATACCAATATACCTAGTTCAGTCAACGAGTGATACCTTTTGAGGCGACACTAGGTAACCTTTTCGTGGAGGCTACAAACTCAGTTGCAGTTTACTGAGTAATAGAACAAAACCGTGAATCTCGGCGAACTTGTTACACTATTGTCATCCATTCAATATCATCTGTTAGCTATTATGATTAGGGAGCCAGCATTTATTGATCGTAACTTCCTTGTAACTTCATCGCAAGGTAAACAGAGGCTCAAGCAACGGAACAACTATTGCGCCGTTTAGTTTCGAAAGAAGATATCCAATTTTTGGCAAAATTTTTTCGGGCACACACTTTATTATGAACCACAGTCAACTGTGGAATAATATCTGGGACGTGCACCAATGCATACTGCCAGACTCTTCAAGCGCCTTAGATTGAAAGTACCAGTAAGCGGGGATAGACAGTCAAATTAATCTGGATTAACGAACCGTTACTAGCTTCAGATGATTTCATTGGAATGTCGGCAGCTTGTCCTAGTACCCTGTTTTTATTAAAGGACTTCCGACAAGATGGCGGTTTGATGTATCTTTCAGCGACTCAGTTTCGTACGGACTTCTATTCTAGTCAGTATCTACTAACGTTGGATTTGCTTTTCCATTGTGGTCTTATGAATGTCTTGTTTTATTGGATTTTTCACTTGATTCTTGTCGATCTTCATTCTTTTAGATAGACTGCGCCGACTGGCTGCTACTGTATACCGTGTTCACTTCCGACTTTTACTGAAGAGGCAAAATTCGATTCCGCATGTTGCGACGCTTTGCAAATGAGACGAACCTTGTTCGGCTTGCAGGTACATAAAGTATAGATTGCACCAATATATTTAAGCTTTTGGCAGCTTGTATGCGCCTGTGGGGCGTCATAAATTGCTGCTCGATTGTGCACCAGACTGCATTGAGACGGACACATTCACTGCTGCCTCGTACTTGTGCTTTGTGGCCTTGTTCAGATGAATTGGGTAACCTTCGGGCTGCAGCAATGTGCCTACTTCGGATATTGTTCATCGGTCATTGTAACCACAATCGATAGTTGCCGGCCCGTCGTTTGGGCATGGACAGTCTTGAAGCTACCAACGCGCGAGTAGTGCCCACAGTTTTTTGGCGGTTCCTGGTATATCTGAGCCGTCTGTGCATCATTGTATGAAAGGCTACACCGTAATCCAATGGGTTTTGTTTTAAAATGCGTAGTTGCAATCCCGGGGTTTTTCTTTGAGATAGACATTTTTCAGAAGCTACTGGCCATTGGCAGCTGACAGCTGTTGCCGCTTTCTGTCAAATTGATATGCCGAATAAGGTCCGGCGATTGATTGGTTTTGCAGTTGAAACAGTCATATGAAGTGACTTGCTAACTTAGGTAGTATCAACACAATAAAAAGACATTGTGGGCGGTTGATACGTCCGTGCATTCAGTGAGGTTAAGTTGATCGGGCGACATCGACTGACTTTGTGCACACAAAAATCGCTGTTGGAGGCCATTTGCATACCGCGGAGTTGGTCAGGTGATGTTAAATAGGATTGTTCGCCTGTTATCGACAAATTTCTTACTGCGTCTACTGGGGTTGCTTTTATTGTGTTGAATGAGACAAGACGAGATATTGAAATACTGCCAGCTATAGGAAGTGGGTAGGGTGATTTCCGTCGCCCAGCCACAACAGACTATTTGCACAGTCCGCTTGTTGATGAGATAAATTTTCGGGGTCAACCACTATCATCAGAAGACTGGGCAAAAATTGAACGACACAGTCGATATAGACTCCGTGGGATAAGGGTCATGTTTTCGTTACTTGCTAGCTTGGACTTACGAACAAGGCTTAATAGGTTGGTCAAGTAGTAGACTGACGGATATTAAGTATGCGAACGTCTTTACGTTAGCTCTACAGACATCACAAATGTCATGCTGAACTGGGTTAAATAGCATGACCGGTCTGTGTGATATACATTGTTTTCAAAGGTTAAAGGGTTGCTAGGAGTTTGTGTTAGCAGTGACTGTTAATTAGGGCGGGCTACTTGCTTCCCATAGCTTGCTGGTGTCACTGGCTTGTAGTGTTGCTGACGAGGTTCCTCTAGGGAAAAGCGATTATTCGTGGTACATTTGCCATTCTCCGCCATTTGTGGTACTGCAGTGACCTCCGGTTGTCACTTGCAGGAAAGACTTGCGATGCGTATATTTCTTCGGTCTTGCTGTACGGATCAAAGACCCGGTTCATGTGGTGGATGCATACTGACTTTCGGTGATCGACCACCATTGTCTCCGCCAGTTAAGTAGTTGCTCACGTAACCTGACCAATCTTTCCCCACGTGTTTGAAAAGTTTCCCAATTCGCGACCGACCACTAAGGTAATGAAGATGCACTTCACGCTAGATGAGTCATATACTCCGAATGTCGACATAACGTGTGCGGCATCGTGTATTGTTCACTGCGTCTCTTGGCGGTTGAAAGGTACTGCAATGTGGCCAACAGATGACATGGTTACGGGTTATGAACGTCTTGATCATCCCGGTGAGTAAAGCTGGTAAGCGCCGCTTGCTAGATTGAGGAGTGTGCGAGCACATCTACCGTTGATTAGAAACGCTGTCGAACACAGAAGTCTATCGTTGTCGATGACGGGCCTTCATTCGTAGGGTTTATGATTCTTCTATTTCAGGCTTTCATTCTTTCTGCTTAGTCTTTTTCCCATAAATTTGGGGTCATTAATCTGTCACTGCGTGAACTACTGCCAAGGTCGACGGCAGTGCGACCCATAGTATCCACAGGTAAGACTCAGAGCTGAAAATGAAGATGATACGCATTATCGCCATGAAATGTTTAGCCACTCCGAACGAACAAGATTAGAAGTAAATGCCTGCCGGTCAACTCATTGACACCGTGATTCTTAGGGACAAACTCACTCCTTTCCAGTCATTCAGATAGTAACTAATGCGTGGTACCATTGTCGTACCACTCATCATCGGGTCTCTGCACACATACTCCTCTATCTAACATCCTGTTTTTAACTCGTGTTTCATTAACTGGCTTTACACTTTCCAGTCGATCAACAAATTTTGGCCGCTGATAGTTCATTGAATCGTCCCTTTGGTTACGCGCCCAATCGTTTGGCTGAAAACCGGAAAAGAGAAGGGACGCGCAACACAGTCTATTAGAACGAGTCAAAAATTAGGCCATAGAAGATCTAAATTCATTGAACGAAACGATTACCATACATGGTCGACGAGACGCGAAGCGAATCAAATGGGACGATCATACATAGCAGTCAGACAGAGCGAATCAAATGAAATAGTCATACATGGCAGTCAGGGCGTTAGGGCGAATTACGTTACAGAGGGCATCAGAAAGCAAACGCGAGAAAACAGTCCAGATAACGCACAGGCGTTCGATCGCACGGCTGCAATCTGATTGACTGAGTGGGAACCATACTACCATCCACGACCATACCGTCCGAAGTGGGTCGGTCGATCAGTACTGCGTGGTGCGTCTTGGCGGCTTCGTTAGGAGGTGCGCTTCCCAACACGATTGGCCCACCTAGCTCTGGAACTGTGCTGAGTGAAGTGGGCTTTTGGCTGAATAGATGGGTGATGCTCAATAAAACTCACGATCGACTTTCTCTGAGACGTAAGCGATAAAAACTCTGGATAAGGCGGTAGTCAGCTAATGTATACGTACAAATGCGAGTTACGTCCGAAAGCTATTGCCTCTTTATGGGAAGCCGAAGTGATAAGTGATGAGAACGACAAAGTAGCGAACAAGGCTTGTTTTCCGTGTTTGATCATCAGGCTAATTACAACACAATAAATATGAAAACAGTAACTGGGGTGAGCCAGAAAAACGGTCAATAGAGGTTGTGGACGGCGTGTTTGTTATCAATTACGCAATCACTGTTCCAAATCGTGGGCTTGATTGATTGTGGGCCAGGGGAGATTAAGTGTCCGCACGAACTTCTTCTGTGCACAGAGGTCAGGGTTACGGAATCGGATACTAATGGCCTCGGCAACGGTCAACATTCGAAATCTCACCATTTTTGATCGATTCCTTGGCACTCGGTAGACAATCTGGAAAGCGTCCTTCTTATTGACAGAATGATTAGAGTCAATCAAATGGGCAACAATCGCGCTTGAAATCGTTCTCACCACACCACTATTCAACCACGCAGGATGATGTTCACACACTCTGTCAGACAATCGCCTTGTAGTACGACCAATGTATGATGCTCGACACGAGCAAACAAATGAGTACACACAACAGCTGGTTGTAGAACAAGGAAGTTTGTCTTTGAGTTGTGACATGATAACGGGTGTTGAACGGAAACTCACGCACAATTGAGCGGCAAAGTAGGTTGATTCGACTGACTTTTTGAGCTTTCTTGAGATAACTTCGGCCATGGGGTCTCCCTTGAAAGGAAGACTAATAAACGCAAGTTTCCTATTCACAGAGGGTGGCTTAAGTTTCATCTCTACCGTCTGCATCGCCTTCTGAATGAAGCGCATTGGGTAGCCATTCTGCATGAACACTTCTTGTAGAAAGTCTTGCTCAGCTTGTAAAGTGTCAGGGGTACATATCTTTAACGGGATAAGAAAAAACAAAACCCAATCAATTACGTAGAACTGAGAACGTTTCAGTAAGTATTTGAGCTC
>LOND01004936.1:0-18315 GCA_014220965.1 Paragonimus kellicotti
CGATCTGCTGTTACAGGGAGTTCTCGGAAGCTTTTCTACCTCATCGAACAACTGGTGAGCAAGGTAATCTGCGAAGCCAATGATAAGCTTGTTCATAACCTGCAATGACGCCTTAGACGCTGGACTGAGCATTTCCAACAGCATTTCAACGGGCACACCAGCGCCACTGACTAGGCCTTTGGGCTCTCCCTGTGCACACCGGTCTGTTGACGTTTCTCCATCTTTGGAAACAGAAGTCTCTCTGGAAATCAAGTTTCTGAAACGTCACAAGGCGCCCGTCCCAGACGAACTTTCTCCGGTCCTCTTTGTAGATAGAGGTTCAGCCTTAGCTGAAGGCTGGCGGTCCTGCTCCAGAAACTCTGGGTCAGTTAAAGTCGTCCACAATGATTAGAAGCAGTTGCTAACATCGTCCCCATTATCAAAAAAACGGATCTGGCCTGCCATTTCTATTGCGACAACGTTGCTCGCGGCCACTGTACTTCGCAGACAAGGCGAAAAATGCGAAGAACATACCCGTGACGAGCAAGCTGAGTTTCGTCCTTGACATGGCCGCAGTGTTCACATCCTCACATTTCGCTAGATGCTTGAATTTCGCCGATCATACCGAACGCCAACAGTTGTCGTTCTTGAACATCACAAGGGACTTCGGTTCGGTTGACAGATTTGTACTCTGAGGCTGTCTATCACGGAATGGGTACGCCTGAGAAGTACATGAACATCCGGGAAGCAATCTGTTGTCAGACCTCGCGCAGGGTTAGGGCTCTTTGCTGTGTGGGATGCTGACAAGATTATCCAGCCTCCCTTCTTATTCAACTTTGCAATAGACGAGATCCTACAATGTGCTTTGACAAACTGCAAATATAATGTGAATGCGCTCCCAGGCACACGCTTCCGAGACTTAGAGTATATAGACATCATGCTAATACGTGAGGACTCACGGGGAACCCAGGACATCGTAGACAAATTGGGGATTTCAATCCGGTATGGCGTTTGTACCCACTAAGTGAGAGGTGCTGTTGTAAGATTGGCAAGAGTCTGAGTTTGCCATCACCTTTGATGGTGAGCCGTTGGAAGTAATCAAGAGGTTCATATACCGTGGCAGCTGTGTCAGAGTTCGTGGAATGCCTGATGAGATCACCAATCGCATAGCAAAGGCTCGGATGTCCTTCACCAACTTACGACATCCGTGGCGTCGGCGTGATTTCAGTTTTTGTGAGAGGCCGAGTGCGCAACGCCGCCGTTAGGACAGTCCTGTTGTGCTGCTTTGAAACCCGGTCGAATCGCGCGGAAGATGTCCATAGAGTACCCGTTTTCGACCAACAGTGTCCTCGAAACATTACCGGCGTATTGTGGAAACGCCATGTCAGCAATGACGAAATTCGCCGACGCGTCTTCGGGACGGATAAATTCTACCGACCCTTGAGCATCTTGACCTCGTCTCACAGGTTTTGTCCACTTAGCCACATCTAACGAATGCTAACTCACTGTCTGACACATCGTGCCTTGTTTACGATTGGTGGTTTGGGCTGGAAGTGGCAGCCTAGTGGGCAACGCATGACTTCGGCTCGGGGTACGAAGACAAACACTGCGAAGCTTGCTTTAGAAGGGCGTTCCTGGATTACTGGCTGAAGGTCCAAAAGACGATGAACACATTTGGTTGAGTTATGGCGAGAAATAGAAGCCAATGGCAATTGTGTTATGAGTCTGTGTGCATCGTGGTAACCGCTTATTTTCATCCCGTACCTTTCATCTCTCCATCTTACATTTTACTCCCTCCCATATTTTAGCAAGTTTGACACTGTGGTTTTTTGAGTGATATATATATATATATATATGGCCATAGGACATTTTTAATGGCCACATGCTCATGAATATTGTTTGATATGCTGACTATGCGAACTCTGATTGTGCGGTCCCTCTTCCGATTTTCTCTGTGAAACGGTTCCCTTGTGCCTCCAACAACCAGGTCGCGGTTCTGTTCAGCGGTCAAGTTACTGTTCTTCTCAAGCCTTCAGATTACTCGTGTAGGCAAGGTTCTGTCAGTCTGTATTGCTTCCAGGGCCACAGCTCGCTGCTTCACTTTTTAATGTAAGTCCATGTGAGTCTTGATACTCATGATAGGCTCCGTTCGAATCACCTTCTTAGGACTTCAACTTTTTCTCGGTAGACACCTTCCTCTTGTACGAACTGACAACCGGTTGGTGATCTACTTTCACTTCCTTGGTTGTCCCATCATCACTCTTTGGTGTTGTGCTTTCCGCGGAAACTTCTCCTCAATTGCCCCCGGGAGTATCCTTGTGCGTACTAACAACTTGTCCGTCGCCTGAGCTAAATGCAAGAAAAACCATCGGCTCATGTTCGAGGCTGATGTGTTTGATAATTATATCCACACAAATGCAACAGATCCATTTCAAAACGCGGCGCTTTGCGCACAACACATGAGCCGTCTTTCCAAGTTTGCTGCATCTATGGTGGTACCACCTATTGCATGTATCGAGGTAAATTTATCCTCCGCACCTCCTGTGAACAACTGCTTACAGTAAATGGAACTCCAGCTGTCTTAGCACCAATAAAAACAACCTTCCTTGTCAATTTACTGCAACTCAAAATTCTACTCTCCTTTGTCGTCATACCTAATGAATCGTGAATTTTATGTGATAATAAAATCTACGCAAACAAAACAGCTCTCGAAAATGAAGCCTTAGAAAAAGTAATACGGAATACCCGACCCAGATCAACCACCTCAGTTCTACTCGAGATGCTAGGCAAATAATTAAGAAGATACGGCCCATCTGAACAGTTACCATCACGAGATACTACAAAAACCCTTGATCTTCCTATTCCAATGTCTTCAGATTCGTTCGCAATGAAGTCCCTTTCATATACTGATATCAATCTTCCAAATTTCGTCTCTTCCGGGCTGAATGCTTCTTGAAAATCGGAAAGAAGCCTCTCACGCAACGAACATACTAGAAAAATAAGCAGGCCCAGTACAGAATGGCCAGATTGGTGATAATCACAACCGCGACCAACTGATACGAACCATGATGACCGAATAACACGAATAGAAGTCCGGACTATGATCTTTGCCGAGGAAGCTGTGCGTTCCACGGGCCTCCGCTCTTTAACGGACCAATCCAGAAACAGAATTTTGACTTGCGGAAAAGACCGTTTGGGTTCACCTGTCCTCGTAAGAGCTTCCGCTGGAAAGTCGGCTGGGCAGGTGGTTACCGCTATTCACTAATTCACTGGTTTTTTCTGCAATGTGTCGCACCGTTAACGATGCCGCGTTTCAGGTAGCTTAGGCATAATTACGCGTTTTCCGTTAGTCATTGATTCTGCAGCAGCTTTCGTTTCTGAGCGGAGGATGGGTGGTCATTCATTTTTCTTAGTCGCCTGAACCACCGAAAGCATGAATATGTGCTAGGTGGGTGCTTGTTATATATGGAACTCAGCGTTCCAGTGCAGCAGTCGGAGAGCGGTGTAACTGTGGGATAGAGACTGGGAGAAACGAGTAACAACGGCTATAACACGAGCAAGAAAATTAATGTTCACAAGGGTGGGAGTAAAGAAGTATCGTGAGTGAGTATAACACTAACTAGTGGTTTGTGAATAGTGACCGGACTTGACGGGGTTGATCAGGCGATATCAAACACATAAGGACACTCAGCTCGGCAAAGTACACATACACATATACGCACCTACGTATACGTTGAGAGCTGGACGTTTTGGTAAGAGCACACAGTAAGTAGCGGCCATCTTGTTGAAATGCAGTCATGAAGATGCTTCCTGAATGTCTTTTGAAT
Organism: Paragonimus kellicotti; assembly: GCA_014220965.1. Classification (NCBI taxonomy): domain Eukaryota; kingdom Metazoa; phylum Platyhelminthes; class Trematoda; order Plagiorchiida; family Troglotrematidae; genus Paragonimus; species Paragonimus kellicotti. The sequence goes on from LOND01004936.1 coordinate 3,807, forward strand.
AGTCACCCTCACGACTACCGTCGGGAGAACTTTCCGAGTCGGGCAAACTCGGATAGCATTATTGTGTTGTCTGCAAGGTGCGCGATCATGCGTTTTGTCCAGCCTGAACTCGTGTTCTATTAAGTTGGCGGTATCCGCCAACTTGATCACCATCAACTTCTGATCATGATTTCCAGGGTGAAACTCATGTATCATTTCCCATCTGTGAACCACTGGGGAGATATCTAAGAGCCGAAAAGTTAGAGTAGAAACCTATAAACTTTTTTGTTGTCCGTCGTTGCAGACTCAAGTGTGGTCACGTCTTTTCCGGGTATGGAGCGCGTGCTTGTATGGTTGCCTCTAATAAAGACCTTGCATGTGTACCAAAGATGCGTGCAGAGTATTTTGCTAGAAACTTTCCCAGCAGTCTACTAAGTGCTGCCAATCTGCCATTAGCATTCTGTGCCAATGCCGGGGTACCGGCGTTACGACAGAGGTTTGCCAAACGTGGAGTCCCAAGGTCTTTATTCAAGGGAAAAATACTAAACGGTTGCTCACCAATCCGGTGGACTTTGCTACCCTCGTGCCGTATATGCACTACTTTCGACCTTCTAACGTAGAACGGGAGACCGTTGTCTACCGACCACCGATGTACTGCTTTGAGATCCCGCTGATAGGACAGCACAGTTTTAGAGAGCGTAAAGTGAACAACACATTAATGTCGTCCGCATGTATGAACAGGGAGACTTGACTGACACAAACAACAAGAACCACAGAGTGCCCAGTATAGATGCATGCGGGCCACCCGCGTGAGCTTTGAAGGCAACAGACAAATCGCCGTTGACCCGCACAACTTACGCCTGGCACGATAAATTGTGTGTTATCCGTTCACACAGTTCATTGTCTAGATCCACAGTGAATAGCTTACTGAGTAGAATACGATGGTTTACTCCAATGAAAATATCAGTAGCGTCTAAGACAGCAATACCCACAGGTTGGCGGTCTTCCGTAGCCGCGGCCCAGGAGTCTACTGTCATCAACAAGTTAGTGGTGCGCGATTATTTTTGTCGGAATCCGGGCTGATGATTCGCCTGAAGTTTAGCGAATCGGAGTCGCGCCCTTTTGTTCTCATTTATATACTTATCGTTACCTTGAATGCGTATGAAAGCAGTGCTACCGGACGCTACCTGCCTGCATCAGTTTTGTCGTCACCTGTGTCGATAGGCTAGATAACATCGTGCTCCCAAGCATTGGGAGGGATACCTGAGATACATGAATGGAGAGAAAGCGCCAAAAATGAAGCAGCCAGCGTCGGGGCGTATTTCTCGAGCAGAATGGGCGGGAAGCTATCCAGGTCTGGTGAATTCTTGGGCCACAGCCTGAAAGATTTATCTCTGACACTAGGTTCCGAGAAATCCGGGGAGGTTTCGTTTCTGGTGGCGTGACCCAGGCCTGCTGTTTGACCTGCGCCGCCTGAGTCATTAAAAGCGGCTATGCACTGGAAGCAGAGTATCTCAGCAGCTTCTTGGTTGCTAACTGGCAAGGTAAACCCGTTGGTGACGAAACGGTTGGTGGAGGTTTCGTAACGGACGCAACGCACATATAGAACGTCTTGTGATATATAACAGCGGCTTCTGCGAGATTGAGCAGGTGACCGTGACGGGTTGTATCTGCCGCTGTTGTGCACCGAGTTCGAGCATTTCATAGACACTTTGTGGGTCCAAGTTACAAGAAAACAGAACGCCACTCCACAGGAACATTTTTTCTGTTTGAGACGTTTCGTGTATGGTTTTCTTTTGCACCCACTTTTATTTTTTGGGAACGAAAGGTGCAGCTTCTGTTGTCACTTTGTTGGATCTGTCGGTGATATAGCCGTTTTGGTCTTCGGGATTAGCAAATGTTCCAGTCGGCGACCACAACGTTCCAATCGATCGCTTTCGATTAACCGGATTTTGGACAGGCGAAAGTTTTGACCAGTCAGTTTAAGGTGTGGACCAATTACGACACTGTGGGTTAGCCTGAAACAGGTGACTGCGTGGTCGCGTGCGCTTGGAGTAACATCGATCTCACCATCGCCCACCATGCATGGCTTTGTATTGAGGAATAAGTTCAGGTGAGATCGGTCCTGCTCCGCCCTACAGCGAGTACATCGCTGCACATGTTCTGCAAGGCCAACCTCTAACGGGAGATTCTGAAACTCTGCAGCCTCTGCACCAGAAGTTGACGACGTTAATGTTCGGAAATTCCAAATCCCCTATTATTAATACTTGGCTGCTTTTGAATAGCAACTGACCGACGGATGGCTGTGTAAAGGGCCTGGGACCGTTCTTTTGACACCATAGGGGGTTTGTGCCCTACACCAGTGGTCGAGCTGGATGAGCAAGTGGTAGCCATATTCATCCAGTGAGACTCACACAGCGTCAGCAGATAAGAGTCTTGCATCTCTGGGGTCGTGACATCACCTGTAAAGTGAGTCGCCACTTCTCCCCTCCCACTAAATCTGGCAGTGTGTAAGATGTAATAACCTGAGAATTTGACTTAATGATGGGAAGCTTGGAGCATAGCCCGTTTTAATTAATGCCGTTGATCGTGGATGTCTTTAATAGAGCGACTTCTCTTAACTTTGGAAACTTGTTTCGTAGACGTAGTGCAATGTTGCACACGCAGAATCAACTGAAGACACACATGAATGTCAGTCTCCGTCTGCTGGGGGATGGCAGTTCTTAGGGTTGGTCTGACCTCTGTGGGTCCGGCGGTCGCAGGCCTTTTGCAACCGAGGGGTTAGACAGTGGGAGCTGAGTCAGTGGTAACCTGTCGATATGGACTTCGGCAGGTTTAAGAGAAGCATTTGGCTGGTCATCTGGACGTTACAGCCTAGGATGGTCCTAGAGTATCTCACAGTCGTATACCAGATCGCCTCCCCTTGCTACACATGCTTGAAGAACATTTGATAGCATCTGCCGACTCAGTAGTCGTACCCTAATCAATTTGGTCGTTTGGATGGAGGTCAGATGTGCGGGTCTCGGTAGTTGTCAATTGGATCGGTGTGCACAGCTTTCCGCGTCGACGGACAGCCCACCGCACGAAAACTTCCACTGGCTAATATCTTGCCTATGCGCCGCGATGTCGCTGGTGATAAGCAACCGGGGCGGACCGTGGAAAATCAAGCTTCGTTCACTGTCAAACGGGGTTGTGTCAAGTTTGCGGTTGGCCGGTCTTCGCAACACTGATGATCCACCTGATGTGGGGCTTCGTCCCAGCAGGGACCTCCGGGAGGTGACTGAGAACACGAAGCTACCAAAAGTACGTCCCGAACATCACGGAGGTCATCAAGAGCAATGCGGATAAAGCAAGGTTGTCCATCCTGGCTGATTTATGCAATCTAAAATACCTAGATTTTTCCCTTGGCTGAGACAGAAACGCCTCGCAAGCACTTTCCCAATGGGTGAGATCACTTTCTCTGAACGAAAGTGATCGATGTTCACTTCCTGGCACGCCGTACACAGTGAAATAATGCCGTGTAGTTTGTGGGATTCCCTTTAATGTGAAGCGTTGGCGCCTCGCGTCGTTCTAGTTACGGGAACTGGATGCGTCAAACAGATATGTCGAGGTAAAATCAGGAGCCGTTCCTCAGTGTATTGGTGTCATTAAGATATCCTTATATACATCATTCTTGGGTTGCCGTTTAATGGCTTGGAACTATACCGTTTCAATTAGAGTGAATGGCGGAATTTCTGTATTTGGAGTGGCGGAGTTAGCTCGTAAGGATATCAGACAGCAATGAATAGCGCATAAAGTTTAACGGATAATGGTTACTATCGGATTCCTGGAAGGTACTGTGTTAGCCCCAGTGCGGAAACTTCCGCCGTTTGGTTTCTCGACGTCGAAACGCCAAGGTTGCTTGGTAACTGACGTGCGATTCAGTCAAGTGTTCTCTCACGTTCACCTCCCTGATGCCTTTACTTTTTGCACTGAAGTCTTTCTGCGCAGGATGAATAAATCACTAGGTAAAGTCCGCCCACGACCACACAATCTCTTCGTTACGAATTCTGAATCGCGATAGAGTTAGGCTGGGTCAACCCTGGGTATACGAACTAAGGAATAAGGGAAAAGGCTTGCGATGAACATACCGGTTACGCGCTCACTGAAAGTGTACTTCGTCTTGGTCACTACCCGCCTTTCATTGGCTGGATGAAGTACGTCAATCAATAACAGTGTAATACACACGCTCATTTTGTGTCTCCTGATAAAGCTAACCACGCCTCGAATGGCTAATTGCCGCTACCGTTATCACATCCAGGGAGTCGAAACGGAAAGAGCCTGTTGGGGCCGTCTCTCACGAGTCAAAAGGCACTTCATCGTCCCCTCCCTCGGTTGTTTCTATATGCGGTCTCACAATCCCACACACCACCTCTTTCAGGACCTCGTTCTCAACAAATGATGGCTTTACATTTTCCGAGGATAAAACTTCCAAACACACTCCTCAAAGCGAATTATTTCTTTTACTGGTGTGTGTATCAAACTTTCGTAAACCGCAACCTATCTCTCTCTGATTATGCATTCTTTTGTCAGCAGACTTCATGTTTGTCTTACAATGTAAACATTTGTTGATTTGTAACGCCTGTAATTATCTGTCATGATCGCGCACATCCGAGCGTGTCTCTCACGAATGCGTTGAGAAATATATATTATTATTATTACCAGGGACACAGTGTCCTCAACTTGCGTCATCAAGAAGGATAGCCAAGCGCCCGTATGACCACTGACGTACGCGCAGGCGGTAATGCGCCCATAGCCACGAACGTGAAAGTTGCGTCAGTTCGGCTGAACTGACCGAATTCAACCTCAGCGTCATCCCTAGTCTCCTCCTCAGTCTTAATCTCATCTCCTTGGCTGTTCGTTGAACGCTTATTTCTCCCTTGTCTCAAACTACAACGAGCAAGTAACCTTTGTGTGCATGCACGCGAACGGTTTGGGTTTGTTCAACAAATGACCGGTAATCAAGCAGTTAATTCATCAAATGCAGCCGTACACCTTTGCTTTTCTGGAGAACTGGTTCACAGTTATCAACGGTAACGGTGAGCTGAGCTTGCTCATCTACTCAATTCGTCCAGCTAGCTCCGCCACTTTCTTTACAAATAATTTCGCATAACCAAGGTTATTCGGGAACTTCATTCCCTGATAAATGTGACACCCTGTAGCTTCGGCTGACACTGAGTGGCTACGACTCACCTCTAATGTGGAGTTGTTCATTGTTTTGTCTCACCCACTACTTCAGATGACGACACTCTTCGTGCAAGCTTAGAAAACTCCATATGATAGCTGCGTTTTTCATCTCCTCAGTATAGGTGATTTCAATGTACCTAGGATAAACTGGGCTTCGATATCTCTCCATGACTAGGAAAGCGGATTGTTGACTTCCTTATCTAGTTTATACGAAGGACAGCGTGGGCACACGTCATTGTCCCGGTGCGAAGTCATTCTGGTCAGATTTGCTCCCTACATGATTCAGTCATCACTAATTACGGTCAAGTGCTAGGTGGAATGATCATTAAGCCGCCAACTGGACATAGTAGCCACTCTCCGTTGCAATTTTATCTCGTCTGTCATTGTTTACTACGGCAAAAATTCGCCGTCCGAAATTTCAACCGAGCTGACTTCAATGACCCGAAAATCTACCTGGGATCACTTCCTGCGTACGACTCAGTGGACCGGGGCTATTATGCGTTTCAAGGCGCAATCAAGAAGGCAGACAGTTTGTTTGTACCACACAAACTGTGCACTTTCTCCCATCACTCACCTCTTCCACTGCGAATACGCGGTCCTTCTGGAGACCACTCCCAGTTATTCAGGAGGCATAAGCTCAAGGAAAAATCAGAAGACTATGGTGCAATGCACATTATCCGAAGCAGCTATAAACGAGGAATCCGCGAACACACTAATCTAGTACAAAAAAGTTTCCAACAAGCGGGCACAAACAAAACTTCCCATTTAAGCGGACGCTTCGATTGAGAAGTAATAAACCCTCAGCTCTTTCTCTGCGACAGTTAGACGGGGAGACTTCGTTGGACCACTTGGTTGTAGTCATTTTGTTTAAGAAATTTTGTTCGGCTGTGTACCACGTTGCAGCGCCGAATTGGCACCAAAATCTACTAATGCGGAACTTGCATCAACCACTTCTTACCGCTTGTTTTTCTACCAGGCTTTGAAGACCTTTTGGAGAGTGCTAGTTTATACAGCACAAAGGTCCTGACAAGATCCATCCCAGGATTCTCAAGGAAGCAGCTGCTAGTCTGGCAGAACCCCTTCATAAGCTGTTTAGACAGACACTTCAGACTGGCATTCTCCCTAGTGCATGGAAATAAGCCATGGTCACCCCCATCTTTAAAATGGGTGACCGGAATTCCCTCGTTGGTTTTGAGCCAATCAACCCAATTAGCATTGCATACAGGCTGACAGAGCGTTTATTAAGGCGACCAGTCTTTCATACTCCATTCAGCGCGGCTTAAGTTCAAACCGATCGTTCAAGTCTCCATGGACAGTCTGATGGAGACCAAAGACGATGGCTTAATCTCAGACGTTACTTTGTTTGGTTTCACCAAATCTTTCAAGTGTGTCCCACACGACCCCTCAGATACAAGCTAGAAGTCTATGGTATTCAAGTGGGGATCTTTTGGCGGATTATCTAGTTTCTGGATTATAGAAATTTTAGAGTGAAATCCGGATTAAATCTTTTTCCTCCCTCTCCGACTTCTGTGGAAGTGCCTCAACGATCCGTTCTTGGCCTTCATTTTGCTCCTTATCTACATCAAGGACCATGCGGACAATATATTTGACAACGCTGTTCTGTGAGCCGATGACCTAAAACTGTTGAATAGCAATGACTCCAGTGCACTACAGATTGATGTTGATGCAATTAAACGATGGTCAGAGGATTGCAGCCTTTTACTAAATGAAAAGAAGTTCGTAAATATGTCACTATGTGAAGACTGTGACAACGCCTTGGTGATTCATAGTGCGCCCAACACAGTATATATCACAAAAGTCTTTGTGGAAAAAGATCTGCGAATGTGGCCGTCGTTTAAATCGTCCCTTGCGTATCATTATGAGATGGCGGCAAGAGGGGATTTGCCACTGTTGGAATGACTAAATGCACTCTCCTCCGATTGGACAAGGACGCGTTTCAAACGTTCCATGTGGTTTATACAAAACCGCTACCTAGACTGCCAGTCGGGTCGTACACAGCGAATTGAAAAAAGAAATGCTTAACCTGGAGCGTGCCCAGCGCGCGACTATCTAACCAGTCTCTGGCTTAAGAAAGTCCGCGTACGAGTTTCGACCGAAAGTTTTTGATCTGTATCCGCTTGGACTTCGACGACTCCGCGGTGGTTTTTGAGTAGATCTGCGGCGGGTGGAGTGAAGCAGTTCATTATCGCAGCGAATGGCGACGGCCGACAAGGGCAACAGGAAACTTCGCAAGCACCGTCTTCGGGCTTGCCTTAAGCAACAGCTCTCTTCTTATAGGGTCCTTCACCAGTTGAAGAGAATTGCTTCTGAGCACGTCAGCCGCACTTTTACAAATCGTTCTAAGGCGCTGCTAGGCTCTTATTTACTTGACCCATATTGGTGGTCTCACAGTGTTCTTTGTATTTATTGTAACCTCCAAGAACTGTGTTACATCCTGTTTTAAGTGACGGCTTTTCAGGTCGGCAGACGCCTGCTTGACACCAAATAAGACACACCGACTTGATCTGGGCACTATGAACCCCCTGCCTGAAGCCGGTGTATTAACAGCTGACATCGCCGAGAAGCATTTGGCGTTGGTCGTCTTATACAGCCTGCACTATTAGTGAAGTGAAGTTAACGATCAGCGGGCTACACCGTTTTATACTACACCTACATCGTTCGCTTATCTAGTCGGTTGTTTCAATAATCACCAAAACTCCTTCAGTAACGCCGTTTCAGATCTCCGCTGAAACGTACACGACGCGTGCCATTATGGTTAAGCTAATTCTGAAGCAGTGAACATGGGGGAACTTGACAAAGGTTATTCAACACAGTATTATTTACTGATATTACGCACATAAGTAGCATCCTTCTGGTTATAATTATGTTCCAGCATCACGATCGCCTATCGAGTATTTTTTACTGTCTTTCAAAACCGGCAACACAGCCTTCTGAAGAAAGTAAAATGCTGGTCATTTTATCATGCAGCTTTCATTATATTATCAACCGCCATCATTACTTCTGGATAATTTTTTGGAACCAAAGAATATAATTTCTAAACTACGTTTTTACGCAGTAACGATGTCTGTGAGCAGCCGGATAACCATATTTCAAGTACATGAAAACTGGTTTCAACACCAGAAACTTATAGACGAAACATAAACTTTACATAAATTCAGAACAATCTGCCGACGATCGGTGAGTTGTTTCAGTGAACAAGTTCCATTCCGGACTGAGTGGCCTATTCAGACCTGATGAATCGCTTGCAAATTCCATTAAGTTTGTGTCAGGCTAGACCTTTATGCACATACATATCTTTCTTTAGCACAATGTACTTGAGAGGATCTGACGTTCAGGAATTTTTCAGTTGAACGGTCGAATTCTCATGGTAACAATAAAGTCTACATATTTTCACGCAGATGACTGCCGTGATTGCGGGTATCACCCATATGTAATAAAAACCCGCTGCTTCAAAAATGATCTCGACGTCGCTAAACGCAATTTTCAGTGACCTCCGTGAACTATTTTGAGGCCTCACGATCACAGCTTTGAGAGTAACATTATTTCGAAGACCTCGAATATTGAAGGCACGATGAGTTGCCCAGTATGCTCCAGGTTTGGCCAGACGAACTGGTTCACCCGATATTTTTCTAACGCGAACTTTATATGCTTGCGCTATAAGTTGAGGTGTGGTTGGGATCGATGGATGGCCGGATGAGTTAACAGTCTCCACAACCTAAGATCGTGTTACTCCCACTTACTTCTCTCTGAAACAGTTGATGCTTTGACCAACTTATATAGGTCAAATCGATTCTGCTCACATCTGGCTGTTCACGTGTACCAGTTATAAATCAGTGCCTGTGCAATCCTGAATCGTGGTCTATTATCTTCTGCTTCATTTGTTTGTTCACGTCTATCCTGCTTTGAATATCAACAAAGTCGTAACTACCTTATCTATCTGAAGGAGTTTCCTGTACAGTGAAGGGAAAGTTACCAACAAGACAAATTGCCGATTGTTCGCAAGTTGAACAAAAATTATGCATTCCTAGTCTGTCTCTCGAGTAGTTCAACCAGTAAAATTAACGTATTGGATGACGATTCAATCGAATATTTCATCATCCCGTTATTTTATCCCTTTGAACAATTTGTTTTTACCTTCTGCATACAACATTGCATCTTTTCTTTGACAACAGCTTACGATGTTACCGGCGTACTCGTCATTGCAGATTCCACAGTGTACTATGGTCATTTTTATAAGTAGTAACCTACCAATGATTGTGGAGGTAGAAAGCGTATCTGCAAATGAGAAAAGGTTGTTCGCTGTGCGGTAATTGGTACTTCCGAGCTTGTTGGAACCCATAACATTATCATTGCAGCCGCTTGTGAATCTGCCGTCTAGTTTTTGACTTATGTTCACCGATCCGCGTTGGCATACAATCGAACAAAAGTACCGACATGGGATACGCTTAAGTTTTATCAGACTTCACGTAAAACAACCAAACTTCCCTCACCGATTGGGTTGATGAATGGACAAGGAAGACCTATTGACGTCAGAATACTTCGAGCTCGAGCTGGATGGCATAAGTTCCTCGAGCATTCGGGTGTTCTAAGAAGTTATATCGCCATTACATCAACTCGTATGTGAAACATCCTCGTGAACTCTATGCAACAAGGTTTAAACAGCGTGATGATAAGTGAGTGGAAAGAAAACCTTTAATTCTATTGAATCTATCCGTCTCTTATACTGCAATTTGAAGAAAACCATTTTTTTGTTATTGCAGATAACGGTGTCAGAAACAATAAGGACAATATTTCTTATCGCCTTTTAATCGAAAGTTGCACCGGCCCGTCAATTCCCGTTACTGCCAGCGAAGTCTACTTTCACGTGATTGGCATACGTAAGGAGTGATATTTCGTCATCCAAAACTTCCCCCAAATCTACAACATGGTCTTCAAGGTGCCGATGTCCGTTCGCGGGTTTTGATTATCCACAAGGTAGGTCAGGGGCAAAACCAGCTGGTTCTGGCAAAGGGGCTCCGACAGTGATCATACACAGCTGCCCACGAGAGGACTTAAATAAGCCACAAGATCTAGATGAGACTAAAGGTGGACTTACTCCGAGTCTTCCATTTTCCTTCTTCGGAAGGCATGGTCAGCACACTCCTCCACGCCGAAATACATATGCTCGCCTCCATCGACGAACTCACTTTCATTGTGTTCTTATTAATCTTCTGGCATCCAGCAGCGATTCTGGCATCAGTGGATCGAAATTCGGAGGAGTTATTTTCGCCGCTGTCACAGACAAGTTCGCTTCAGATGCCACGTACAATCCTATCTTTGAAGCTTCCTACCTTACATTGTTAACCGCTTCTAATGAATTCCTGATCAATAGTTTTATTGCCATGCGTAAAGTTTGCCTTCTTTCACGCGTCATTCGTTTATATTATTGCCCTCCACAACTCTCATATCAAACGGCACCCGATAACTTTTGGAAGTAAATCGCACAACAGAAGCGTTTTGAGATGCTCCATGATCAACATCAATCGGGCACGCGTTAACACCCACAATTTGTTCACCTGGAAAAAATATTCCCACGAATAAATAGAAACCTGTGAATGGTTTCTGGGAGGTCAACTTCAATTAGCGGATTGTGTCCACTGACGACAGGCATCTCATCCGTAGAAGTATGCTTGCATGATTACTGTTAAGCGAGTTTTATCACGTGATGAATATTGCAAGGAAAAATCCCGCTGGGCTTTCTCACGCGAAGATCAGCCCTCCTACATACGAAGTCAATATGCATATGACCATGTAATGCGGCCCGCTGCCGTGCGATTGACGCCATTTGAACTTACGTTTGTGTAATTTGTGAGCATGGTTGATAGGGCATCTGGCTAGTGCTTGTCTGCTTTCATTACCATTGCAGGTTCTTGCCGCAGCTCATGTCATTGAAAGGACGCCGACCCTTTCAGTGTCCTTGTAGAGGTTTTCACCTCTTTGTTTACTGACGATGCTTCAGTTTTGTACAACAATGATTGTGCATCACATTTGCACGTTGATCAAATTGATTAGTGACCTTGCAATATAATACATACTGTGTGCGCAACGGTCTAGTCTCCTCTCTGTTGCTCAGAGACACTTGAAAATACTACAAGGGCATCGCCGCAGCTCAGTTGGCGCTCTGCCGGTCCACGGCAACCCCGTAATATTTTTCATTTCGGGTTACCGATAACTTGGAGCATCGTGGTGGTTATCTTGAACAACTGAGGACAACCTCTGTCAGTTAAATTCTTTGATGATAACTTACTGAAACCCTGTAACTACTCTGTTGCATTAGTTTTTTGTTGTCATTGATAGCCTTAGTGAGGTACGCCTGCATTTACTTAGACTATCCAATGACACGCGTTTGACCACAACACCCTCACTTCGTTGAGCTGGAAATTATCCGTAGGGAGTAAAATGTGAGATCTGTGAATATCTGACAGTATTCCAGTGGTATCGTTCAGAATTGAAAAATCGTTGGTTTTCGTGACAGAAGTGGTCACGAGCCTTGAAATATTTGTTTTAATCGACCGGTAATTGGTTTGTCCTTATTTGGCGCGGAGATTGAAAATATTAATGGTGGGTGTTGTGACGGTGTTCATGCGTTTTCCTTTGAAGTAGCTTTTCATTCTGATTAATAGTCAACCATCCTATGTTGATGAAATGATGTATTATATATAAGTTTGATTTTAGGTTATGGATTATGTACAGGGCTTCAAAGATATATTCGAGGATCGGGAGTTTTCTAGTTTCAAGGAATTTAGAAGTTGTTTACAGAAGTACATGAAGGACCACCATGCTTTGTACGTCCTTGGTTCTAGCAAAAATCAAGCAACGGACGCTTGAAGTATGATAATGTGAGTGTGAGTACTACTGAGGTTACGTGGTAGATGGCCTATCGGTGTATCAAATACAAGCGACGTAGGAGTGAAAGTCGTGGATTACGACGTGTTTAGTGAGTTGAGTTCACATACTTTCCATTGCATAGTTCTCGTGATACATGCTGCCAATCACGCTTCAACGTCGTTAGGAGAAAAACCATGTTGGTTGTTAGCTCTTTTACATTGGAGCACAACCACGACCTAACTGCTTTCCTGTACGATGCGCACCCAACAAATCGTCGGCTCACTGCAAGTGAAGTGAGCGATTCCAGGCATTTATTCCAGTACAATACTCCAACTGCTGAGTTGAAGCAGTATGCTGCGGATGTCTACGGCAAGTATATAACGACCATGGATATTTGCAACATCCGTCATCGGTTGAAGCCTCCGGCAATAAGCAAGTGTGTTTGTGTACATTGATGTTGCAGAAAATCTGCCTCAAATTCTTAATCATATAGAAAAACGGCGTACTGCGTGTCATCAAAGACGACACTAATAAATACACGCACATATGCTTCGCACGGAAGCAGCAAGTGCAGTTATTCAGACGTTTTCCTGATGTGGTAAACGTTGATGCCACGCACGGAACCAACCGCCACAAGTAGGTCCTATGTCAGTTCACGTTGTAGGTTGTAGCCTGAAGTTATATCAGTTTCTGATCACAGACGGGATGGGTCATGGGCGACCCGTGATGTATGCTTATGTTCGGAGTGAAAAATACGCTTTTCTGCGTCATTTGTTTGAAACATTCCGTGAGTTGATGGGGAACCACATACCTGTCAGAACGTTCGTCATGGACAAAATGGCGGCCCAAATGCGAGCAGCACGAGTCGTCTTTGGGTGCGACATAATGTTATGTTATTTCCATGTTCGAGATGCCGTGAGGAAACACGTAAGTTGGTGTAATTAACCTTATAATCACCATGTAGACAAATTCATTCAGAAGCCGATATTTGTTTCATCGGATGGCTACTTGCGATAACTTAGAAGAGTGAGTGAACACGTTTGTTCATTTATGGTTAAGGTTCAACCGAGATGTTGCATTGCTCGGACGCACAGACCCGAGGTTTCTGAACTACCTTATGTGCAATTGGCTTTATATAAAGCCAAAGTGGGCCATCCATGCACAATCGAATGTTGTTCACTTCGGAAACCGAACAACAAGATGGGAGAAAAAGTTCACATGGGGGTGCCTTGTGGATATTGTGGTGATCCCGTTAACGTGAATGGTTATCGATGCGATAGCGACCAGCTCATTTTCCATTCAGAATGTATGACTAACGCTGATATATCGCACTGCCCCTTCTGCACTGGCAGCTGCAACCCCCTCACCAGGTACGTTATTATTTCATTAACTATGCGGTTTTAGTTGCATCCACCTCAAAAATGTATTGCCTCTGACGCTTAAACCTAAAAAGAGACCCCGTCCAGCGCCAGTAATTATTGATGACCCGGTTACGTCTGACGAGGAGTTTCGTGTTGTTCTTCCACGAAAGCGAGTCCAAGTAAAAGTGTTGCCAGACGATGCCACGGACGTCACTAGCTACGGTAAGTAATGCCAAACCTCTGAAGTTACGTAACGCTTACCTTTAGACATGCACACACAAGATGAAGACTTCTATTGAGGCAAACCGGAGGGCAAGGAAGCTGCGGAAAACAGGTTGGAATATCAGAGATAACGATGCACAGTTAGTAAATGCACTTAAAACTTCCATCGAATTTTCTCCTAATTTCGTGGTGTCCAACCATAGGTCGTGGTGTTGTGACTGTAGGGTGCACGTAGGCTGACTGTCGAGCACAGACGTCAGTGCGTTCCAACCACAGGTCGTGGCGTTGTGACTATAAGGTGCTCTCTGGAAAGCATACGAGGTTCCACGTACTATGGAGTTCATCGAACTCTGTAAGTTTACCGAATTACTTGATACCATATCGCCAAATCTGCACTTAAGATCATTGTAACACACAAGTCAGTTCACATTTCCTCCAACTCGGCCAATATTGTACCACGCAAGTTTAACGAACCGCTTTGTGCATAATTTATTAATCGCTACGCAGGATACATTACCTGCAATTTCTCTCCAACTACTTTCTTTTACAGTATTAGAATGTCAGAAGCGATTTACCAGAAAAAAAATGTACGGACCAGTAAACAGACGGATCACCGTACTGGATGCGGATGTTCAAGCCTTCCATGGTTCCCTTGGAATGTTCTGCGGAGTACGCATAACTTAGAATACACACATGCACATCCAGTTGCCACATTATTCCAGGGTAGACAATTGATCACTCGTATCACAATACTAATATTATAGTAACACATTGCAGTTGGCATGCAGTGCTTCCATCACGAGTTATTTCATTTGGAGAATCACAAACTCGTG
>LOND01004936.1:18664-35666 GCA_014220965.1 Paragonimus kellicotti
ATATTATAGTAACACATTGCAGTTGGCATGCAGTGCTTCCATCACGAGTTATTTCATTTGGAGAATCACAAACTCGTGATTTCCGTAATCAAAAAATTGACCCTCACGTACTTAGTGAGACACAACTGTCAAATACTCCTCCACATCCAGCACGTTCACACGTACACCCCATACTACATTTCATTGAACCCTCACGATTAGGGAACGGAATAGGGTACATTCAACTGCGGCATGCTAACAGCACAGTACGAAACCTACACACGTCACCGAAAAAATGACACTGCAGTTTCACAATTTTTTATGAACGTCAGCTGTTCTGTACACTATTAACAACCTGTCGACGTCAGCGCGTGTGTTCATTACCACTGGACGATGTACTTCATGGTAGTTTGACCTAGTATGGTATTATAGAGGTCGGCCGAATCTGCTTAAGCCCGGTTACAATGAACAATGAATATGGCAATCAGGTCACACAGACTAACGCTCACTTTATGCCCGGAAATCGCCAATTGCAGTCGTGTTATGTGGCCCACGATGCTGTTAAATATCTGTTGTTCCCATTTCCACGTGTTGATGATTATGCCATGTCACATTTAAGTCAGCTGTCAGCAACTATTTCATGGATTATTGAATGCACAAGTTGAAAAAAAGATTAGCAATCCAGAATATGCACGTTCATTATTCAATCGTTGCTAAAAATCCTTTTATCAACCAAATCATATATGTCAGCTATCTCGTCAACATATTTCGTTATCAAAATATCGCGATTCCCTAACGTCCTCAAAAACATTTTTAACACTAAAACATCAGTTTATCGCAAAATTGGCATATTTCATGCTTTCTAAAATATACCGTCAATTACCATTCAGAATATATTACAACCTCACATATTAACGGTCTACCTACGTGAGCATTTACTCCCTGCGGATAGTTATCAGCCTCCGTTGCATGTTACAGTCATTCACTTTGAAGTGCGCGCCTTGCGCTGAACAAACCAAATACGATTGGCTAATTTTAATTATAAAAAAATGTTTTATGGACGAGGGAGAAATGCTTGTAATTCATTCACGGAACATTAACCAAAATTGACAAGCTTCGGTTGTCCATCTTACTGTGCTACTGAATTGTATGAACTATCTGTAGTAGCACAACGTAACGGACAGTTTATCCACGAGTGATCCGTGAGGGTTCGTGAGGAATTACCAGCCTAAAACCATTAAGGGACGTTTAGTTGCAAATATTTTAGTGGGGTTATTTCTAATAATTTGCTGTTACCGCGAATACTCAAGTAACGCAGAAATCAGAGGACAAACGGATGAAAAACTCGGCAGTAGGACTGAAGCGCCAAACGGGACCGGCGCAGATATTGCAAAACACTTTAGGACAGGTTGTCTAAGACAGCCACATTTCAGTGAGTCAGTTACTCTATGTGCGCAGTCCACATTTTGCTAGTAGTTCCAATTTTCTGTTAGGCTGTCATTGAGTAGTTATCCCACTGAGGAACAGTTACGCCCTCAGCAAAAACATTTTCCGATACGCCTTTTTAGCCAGTCTCAATCAAAATGTGCATGCGCTAATCGTATTGCAGTGTAAAATACGTTAAAGTTGGCTATCTCCACCAGTAACACTGCGGGATATTTTTTTGCTTCGTACCTTCGTGCGTTTAACGTTCGTCTAAATTCTCTGTACCGTAGGACCAGGGCCTTCCTCGAACCGTCATGTGAGTGAGAGTGTGTATGTTATCCAGCAGGGACGGTTAGTTGAGCGAATGGCTTTTACGTCATGCATGTAGGTGAGCATTTCAGTATGCTTCCCTGTTCTGACCCTTTGTGCTACCCTGGCGTGTTGTATTGCGTTTCGATCCAGGGGACTGTGCTGACTGCGACTTCGGTCCTTACAGGTTCAACTATGTCAAATAGGCGAACGGGAACAGCCAGACAAAAGACGGATGCTTTCGTTGTGGGTGGTGATAGTACGTCATGTTTTGCTTCGATTGGAGGGTTGTTCTTTTCTGGTCTTAGTTTGTGTGTATGCGGGATAGGTGTAGCAGTGCAACAGTGTTGTTCCTGTGTGACTTTTCTTAATTCCCTGGGATGCGACTGCCGAGCGCATTCTAGATGATGGACGCCAATGCGTATATATGTATGTATCTCCGGATCCTTGAACTCGCCAGGTATATGGCTTTTGAGCCTGTGTGTATCTAGTGCAACCTGGTCGTTGCTCTCGCTCGATGTTGTTGGGATAGTGTGCATGCGTGTGTGACCTACTGCCCTGCGGTGGAGGTTTTTGGGCCAAGAGCTTTGACCGAGAGATCTGATCGTTCATCTGTTTAGGTCTGAGCGTTCTGGCAGTATTCTAAGCCCACAAAAACCATGATCATACAACAGAAACGAAATACCATACTGCATCGGCCGTCACGCAGGATAAACCGGGTCGCCCTATCTGCTGCACATGGCAGGGTGGATAGGCGAAAATATGCTACTGCCAAACACACCCTCATACTGTCCCCCCAACATGAATCCTCGAGCAGATAATGCTCACTCAAGTTCAACACCCCGAAACTCAACCCGGGACAGGCTCGGGGACGCAAGACGCTCTGTGTTGGAGCATGGAATGTGCGCACGCTGCTGGATCGATGCAGCGCAACAGGACGGCCAAAACGGCGCATCTGCACTGATCGCGATGGAACTACGTCGCTATAGAAGCAACGTAGCAGCCTTGGGTGAGGTAAGGCTTGATGACCGAGACGAGTTGCAGAAGGTAGGTGTGGGTACACATTCTACTGAATAGAAAAGCTGGGGTTCCAGATAATGGTGTTTATCTCGAACTCGCTAACCGCGTCAATGCTTCCATGATAAGCGAACCGCACGGCATCAGTCGTCCAACGTTGTTCATGCGTCTGCAAATCGGTCGGGGTAAGTGTGCCACATTGGTTATAATCTATGGTATAACTATGTATCACACTGATGATACAAAGGACCAGTTCTATGATCAGCTGTCCGTCACAATCCGGTCGACACCAGTGAGTGACCGACTGTTTGTTCTGGGTGACTTGAACGCTCGAGTCGGGCGCGACTCAGTAGCTTGGCCGGGAGTCCTCGGACCCTACGGCGTTGGTTCAGTCAATGAGAACGGTGATCGTCTGCTCCACCTGTGTGCTACTCACGAGCTGGCTATCACGAACACCCGATTCCAGCTGGATGCGAGCGACATCACGACGTGGACCCATCCACGAAGTGGTCATCACCATTTGCTTGACTACGTGATTGTGCGGCAGCGCGACATTAGTGAAGTGCGTATCACGCGAGTGATGCGCGGTGCTGAATGTAGCACAGATCATAGGCTGGTCAGGACTAAATTATTTATCCATGTACGCAAGTCTGTTTATTGTAGGTCTTCCGGACAACGGCAGAAGCTGGATGTCAAACGATTGGAGAACTGTGAGATGAAGACTGTTTTCCAGCGTGCAGTTGCCGCTCGTCTGCACGACGCGCCTTTATCCACTACCCCTGAGGGTATGTGGCAATTTATCAAGGAACGGATCACGACGGCAGCCACCGAGACGATCGGTCTCAAATGCCAGAAACGTCCGGACTGGTTCGACGACAACAACGTGGTTATCGCTGAATTGGTACGAGAGAAGAATGCCGCATTTGCTGCCTCCACAGTGGACCCGGCCAATGAAGCGAAGAAGGCCACGTTTCCGGAGTATCCACCATAAACGATTCACTCGAGGCTATCTTCCGTGCATCAGTTCAGCCCACTAATTCACTGGTGGAGGTGGACACTGGCTGTTCGTGCACCCAGCCAGAGGACATCATGAAGGTCTGGCGCAAACACTTTGGTAGCCTACTAAATCGTCCTGCTACCATTGATTGGGTGACCGTGAACAGCCTGTCGCAACAGGCCATCAAGCCTTCACTTGCTCTCGCCCCAATTTTACTAGTGTTGCAGGGAGCGGTTGGTCATTTGCGCACCAGGCAGGCTAAAGGCAAAGGTGGACTGCCAGGTGAGATCCTGAATAATGGTGTACAGGCGCTGGAACGTGCATTTTTTTAGCTGGTTCACTCCATCCTGGAGCACATGGTGGCACCGCAAGAATTCAGAGATACGATTATCGTAGCCTTGCTCAAAGGTAAGTGTAGCAAACAATGCTGGGACAGCTATCGCGGCATAACTCTGCTAAGCTGCGCAGGCAAAATGCTTGCCAGAATTCCCTTGAACCGTGTGAATACCGAAGCCTTGGAGACCAATGTTACTGAGGAGCAATGCGGATTCCGGGCGAGTCGGAGTACGATCGACCTGGTGTTCGCTGCTCGACAAATTCAGGAGAAATGCCGGGAACGCAACCAGCCCCTGTATGCTCTCTCTCGTGGATTTCACCAATACGTTTGGATTCGTGAACCGCGAGGCGCTGTGGAGGGTACCTAGTAAGTTTGGATGTCCAGGTAAGTTCGTCAATTTGATTCGAATGTTGCATGTAGGGTATGAGGACGAAAGTACAGTCGTGTGGATCGACTTGTGATGATTTTGACAGCGTTACTGGAGTGAAGTAGGGTTGTCTCTCTAGCCCCAGCTCCGTTTAGTTTACATTTGACTGCCACGAAAACGGTTGCTTTACAGGATACTGGGGAGGACAGCGTTGAAGCAAAGTACCCGACAGATGAAAGTCTGTTGAATACTGGACGTTTCGGCGTCCCAACCCGGTTACGCACCTCAACGAAGCGCGTGCTTCTTTTCACATATGGCAGCGCGCCGTTCGTATACAACAAGGATGAACTACACCGACTGGCCACGGCTTTCGCAACCGCCGCATCCAAGTTTGGACTGAAACTCAACACAGGTGAGACATTTTCTTCCCCTCAGCCCTCTCCAAGCGGAGGTGCTGCCTGCAACTTTTCACCCCAAATTCGCATCAGTAGAGCCGTTATCGACAGCCGCACAGATTTCTGTTACTTGGGCAGCCGTCTGTCCATCGATCTATTAGTGGATCGAGAGGTGTGGCAAAGGCTAGTGTTGCTTTCGGACGTCTAGCCTGATGCGTGTGAAAGGGACACGACCCGAAGTCGAGCAGTAAGTTCTCCGTCTTCCGTCCAATGGTGCTGTCTATACTGCTGCACGGCGGTTTGAAACGCAAAAGTGTATCGACGGAACGTGCGCTGTCTGAACCGTTTCCATTTGCAGTGTTTAGGACGCATTTTGGGTATCTGGCAGTCGGACGATTCTCAACACTGAGGTGCTGCGGCCACCGACATGAACGGGATGAAAGCCATGCTGATGCTGAATCAGCTACGTTGACTAATACACGTCCGTCGAATGGGCGACGACCGTGTGGACCGTATAGACAACTTAAACCAGGCGTGCGAAATCCTCGTGGTCAGAAACTGAGATATCAGGATGCTGCGCAAAGAAGTCCATCACGGTGTAACATTGACCGTAGATGTTGGGAAGACAGCGTTGAACCAGGAGGTCTTGAGGAATACGACCCACCAGGGCGTCCGCAGGTATGTCGAGCAGTTAGTGTGCGGCCGAGAACGAAAAGGCGCTGCACGCAGGGGACCCATCGGTGCCACAGGTCGTGGTTTCATATCTATATATGGCGTTGCGATGTGTGCGGCCGTGAATGCGCTGGCCGCCTTGGATTAGTAGGTCACCAGCGTACTCATAGTGCACCGTCGGCGAAGAGACGACGAGTACGTAGGCTCAGGTAGGTCATGTCAGTATATCCTTCCTATTTCCGCCAATGAGCGCATCGGTCAAGACCGTGGTTGTTTAACAGCTAATCCGCTCATCTCTCCAGAAAACTGAGTGCCAGTTGTCCTTCCATCCATTCTTATCTTCGGCTTTGTTGGTGTATTGTAGGATGATTGGTTTGTTTGTTCTTCTCGTAGTCCAGCTTTGAATTTTGAATCTCAATTCTATCCCCTTTAGAATGCACAAAGCGCACTCGTATACTGAAATGCTTCTTGTATTACATTTTACATATCTTTCTTCTCAGTTTAGATCTTGTCATTGTAGTCTCTCTCTGTTTATTTTCCGAGAGATAAGGGTTTCCTTTTCCTGCTAGCCATTCAATTGGCTAACCAGCATTGGCCGGCTGGACACAAAGGCCTCACTCACACACCTACTGGTCTTATTCCTTCGGGTTTACACCGGATATGTGGTGTGTGATGGAACCACAAGTGGTGCAGCGCGAAGCCATTCCCGGTGATGCCTAAGCGCAGGCGCCCCTTGGCTCCGGTCACCGTGACAGGGAAAGCCGTTTCGGACGCTGCCAACCATGTTTCCACGTTATTTGGAATTTGTCCATCCATAACCACAACCCACGTGACTTCTGCGAATATTCTAATGGCCATCACATTATCTTATGTATTCAAGATTGGAGCTGGCATTTGTAGCGACTATCACAATAATTTCGAGAACCACATTCCAATATACATTATTGGTGGTTTTGTCTATCACAGCTTTTTCTATTCAAGCTGCTTGTTTGCAACATCTCTCTCCGGGCTGAAACCACACCTCGCCCTGTGCTTCGCTAGCTCAACGTGCCCTCTCTGTACAACTTATTTCCAAGAGTCGGCAACAATATACGGAGTCGACGCGTCCAGTCTTGATTTTTATTGTCGTGTGGTGTTCCATAATGAGAACTAGACTGAGGACTATTCCGCTGGACTGTTCAAATAGTTGTTGAACCGAAGAATGTGAACGCGTTGTTACATTTTGCCCTTTTTATTCAGTTTGTTCTCCATTATTATTGTCCCGCGTTCCCGCAAAAACAGTTGTTCCGTTCGTATGTACGCTTTGTAATAATTACTTTGTATTACCGGTCTAGCCATTCATTATCGTGTTAGCACTATGCTGTCTGCCTACGTATGAAAATGGTTCCCAGCCTGTTCAAGTAACCCTGTTAGCCATACTGTATTTCGTTTCACTATTCCTAAGAAAGTGCCCTGTGAGAGTCTGTAATTTGTGACAGCCGAATTTCTTTCGACAGGTCAGAATCAACCAGCTTGTATCTCGTCTACCGGAAGAGTTCAACACGCAAGTTGTGGACGTGCTAACCAGCCGACCAACAAAGAATAGTCATGGAACTCACAAATGAGCGGTAATTAGGCGAATAATTCCACATCAGCTGATCGTCTCTAGACGCTGTCGTGCGGTTGAATGTTTTCCGGTTTACTTCTACTCAACGCCAACAGTTCAACTCTAAAAGCTGTTGTAACATGCGAAGACAGAACGGGCAAAAAGCTTTCAGTGGGCTGAAATGGGCGATAAGCGCCCCACGAACATGTGACAAATGCTGGACAATTCTCACGTGGACGTGTCTTCCCTGCATACAGCGGAAACCGGAGACATCGCGGGCGTTGGTGCCTATTGCACGATCGCAAGCCTCAGCAAGGGCGGCGGAGAGAGCTGACCAGATAATGTGACGTTCTTAACCACGTCCTAATCAGGTCAGTACCTTAGCGCAGGCGTTACGTTCTGTGCGAGGCGACCCGAAAAAATGAAAGCGGTGCCACTGCGTCCACAGTAAATATGGGAATATTTTGGGCTGGACCTGCGGCCTTGCGTCGCAAATTTAGTGAAGCTCAAGTACGACCTCCTGAGCGTCGTGAACCCATCAAGTCTTCCAGGCTCAGAAAGTCGCAATAGATGAGAATTTCTGAATCTCTTCCCCGAGTTCCGGCGGAGGTTTGGTGTACCAAACTGCATCCCATCAGTGGTCCCTAGTGTCACACATTACGTCTGCACCAAGCGATCTCTTATTCAGCATAGCCTGGCCGGTTGGATGCCGGCAAACTAAGATTCGTCAGATCAGAATTCGAGCACATGCTTTGACTCAAAACATTATGATATTTCGGGAGTCCGTGAGTTTCATCATTGCATTCGATTCCTATAAACCACTTGATTGGGGCTTCTGTAACGGTTGTTGCGGGCTCAACGAGGCAACCGTCCACTGCAAGTAAACATCCCCGCGAATGCAGGATTTAGCTGTTTGGTTATACGAGAATACTATTTTCGGCAAGTTAGATTTAGTACGCCCATACCAATAGATCCTGATACTCAGGGACTTCATACCAAAAAACGCATCTATCAACCCTTCTGGCTTCTTCGAACTTTTCCCAATGCCATCTGGCTTGAGCATGGTTTCGGACAAGAAGTTACAGGCTATTCGGCTTTTATCGACGTCTGTCTGGTTGGTAGGTAGTTCTTCATGAAAGCAACATTTTGCGCAACTCCGCGTCCCACCATAGCGTTTGACTCAACATGGTGTCACATTGAATTCAGATTAGGGCCAAATGGTTGAGAACACCACGCAGTTCCCAGATAACGAGAATTCGGGAAACGGAACCGCTACATCAGCGGACAAGGTCAGTGCCATCTGTGAATAACCTCGGCCGGATTCCTTTGAACATCACTGTTTAGGTGGTCTGGTCAACTGCAACAGGCGCTCCATGCGTCGCTGCTCCTATACTAGGCAGCCGATGGCGGATCTCCTTAGTTGAGACGGTGGCATATTACAGTCAGCAGAAGCTGCACCCACCGAATCAACTGGGCTTGAGGATGCGGTTGCCGGCTTAACTTTAGTTGCTAATCGCGACCCAAACGCACCATGATCGGTCGTAATAGATGCCTCTGACACAACGGCGGGTCCCGCCTGAGAGCGGTTGGTTGATACCCAATGGCAACCTTTAACTTAATTCTCCAAACTTTTACGGCCCGCGGAATCAAGCTACAGCAAGTTTGACAGGGAGCTACCACCAATCTGTTTGGGCCTCCGCCATCTCCGCAGGTCGACGGAGAGCAGCACCTTCACGGTTTATACTGACCACAAACAATTAGCCCATTCTTTGAACAACCCAACCTACATTCATTCCCCAAGGAGAGTTAGGTATCTGAACTCCTTCTTCCAGTCCACGAAGAATGTACGACGTTTCGAGTACAAAGACTGCCGCGGACGCCTTTTCATGCGTCCGTAATCTGAGTGCATCGGCCGGCTCTAGTATTGGTTCAGCATTAATGACTGCCACGCCGGCCAATGACCCAGAGGTTGAACACGCCCAGCAAAGGAGATTTATCGCAATCCAACCCGTACCTCTGGCATCTCCAGGGGGAACAACCTTTTGTCAAAGTTTCCAAGGCACGCATTGCCATGTGGTGGCTGCATCCTTTTGCCGCACAATATCTGACTCCGCGCAACTTGCCTCAGCACCGCATCCATGCTTCATTTAAACTTTTCACTGAGCGTCTTCGTACGGTCTAGAGTAAACCATAATGTCCACAACTTGGAGCCGTTCTTGTCTCCACTGTCGAGCGTTTCAAAGTCCACAGTCATATATTGAGCCCCCTGGCCGGTTCCTTCTGCCTGGCGGACGTTTTCATCACACGTGCTTTGATCTCGTGGTACCCAACTGCTTTTAGTTGACCTGAGTTATCTGTTGACGTGTTCTGACCGCTTCACAAGACGACCGACAATCATACTGTTACCCAACTGCCTCTCAGTAGTGGTAATTAAAGCTCTCCTGTAATATTGGGTGGCACGATTTGGCTGACTAACTGGTGTGAACGCAGATCATTGATCACATTTTGATAGGGACTTCGCCGCCTTATCAAATGATCCAGAATACGAATCCGTTCGTACTACGGCTCACCGTTGAGCACCCACCGGGATGGTTGAACGTTCTCATTGTCAACTGAACGGCGCCAATGTTGCGCACGTTAGTCATCCATGGGAAGAGGCATTTCCGTCAATTCGTTTAAGCAAACG
Source organism: Paragonimus kellicotti (assembly GCA_014220965.1). Classification (NCBI taxonomy): domain Eukaryota; kingdom Metazoa; phylum Platyhelminthes; class Trematoda; order Plagiorchiida; family Troglotrematidae; genus Paragonimus; species Paragonimus kellicotti. Next base: position 28,434 of record LOND01004936.1, read on the forward strand.
GAATACAGGATGGATCAGACGCCAATGTGGCCGAACTAGATTTTTGATGTACGCTGAACTCGGTTCACATGTACGTTCAACATGGAACGTCTACGGTGGGGCGTAGCTCGTTCCGCACACCACATAGAGAAGCTACGCCCCGCGCAACCCAGACAATAATCAACAACGATGCATGTGTTGCTGGGGCCTACTAAACTGTTTTTTGAAATCGCTGTGCTTGATTTGGTTAGTGTTAGAAGCTGGCCCGAGGTTTTAACTTCTGGACATAAATTGCATTACACATCTTCATTCTTAGTTTAGCTACAGCCATCTTTTCCCTACTGTTATTTCAGTCTCAGTCCTGTAAAATTTCAAATGTCAAAATTAGACATTTTACTTATGTTTCCTCTCAAGTAACTTATAGCTCCTACCATTCGTCGATTCGTCAAGTGCAGTTTTGCAACAAAGTTAACCAGAATCCCCTTCCAGTGGATTCGCTAGCAACCAATACAGACGTGGAGCCAACTGCAGTCAAAACGATATGTCTATTATTGCACTCAGCGTTTTAAAAGGGGAGTATGAACCGGCTGAAGAGTACACCTCCCAGTCGCCCATCGCTGTGGCATAACTTACATCAGTCCACCCTGATGACCTGTAGTATGACAGTCTTAAAGCTCTCGGAAAGCCACTTCGGACTCTTAAAGTGAGATAGTGGGGTGAGGCGGAAGATGGGAAAACACTGATGCCTATCGGCGAAGTCTGCAGCTGTTGAATACAGACCCATAACAATCAGAATCATAAGTACCCATGGTACGAATATTGAACTGTTGTAGATAAAATGATAAAAAATTAGAGTCAGCGTTGTGGTCGGGGAACTGACGGTTTTAAAAGTAGGTCATCAGTTTTCATAAAAGTGAGCATTTGGGTCCGTACACATGACGAGCTAAACTCAAACATACTCAGTGAACAATAAACTAGACAGCCCGTAGGTTGAGAGCGATAGAGGGGAAGATAGTATCCCTCTCTACACCGTCACATGTGGACCGTAGAGAGAGACGGCCTTCCAGATACGTCATGTGTAATCGATTTCAGGACTGATATTACTTTGACCTGTGTCTATTCTGATACTCAGTGTGAAACAAAGTGCAAACGCAATGTGGTGGAGAATTACAAATTCAGGTATTGTGACATACAAGCCGGCCATCTTTGCTCCGATTGTCCGTAACACTTGCGGATCAGCTTCAGGGCGATGTGGAGATCCCGGGGGACAGCGTTCTGACAACAGTCCTGTGGAGGGGGACAACACAACCACGCGTGAGCCGAAGGCCAAGTAAGTCATGCAGACGACTTACACAAATGAAGACGATGGCGGCGTCAACAACACAACAGCACACTGTTACGCAGTTCAAATTTATCCAGTGCGCGCTTGTTGGCTTCGACCGCAGTTTACAGTATATCCCCCGAAATATACAAAGCTGAGAGTCCTTGCAGGACGGAAATATGTAATCCACCGACAAAATAATAGATATTCTGACAATGCAAGATAGCATAGAAAGTTCACCATGATGCTTTTATGGAAGCAAGAGCTAGATTATTTCTTTTGAAAAAAGCAAGATCAAAGGCCACTTTTGGTAAAAGCGACTTTATCATCATGAAACAGCTATTTTGCCCAATAACCTCTATGTACTTGCCGTGATTTATACATTTAAATATCTCATGAAAAATTGGAAAATATAACCTCGCGTCCAAAGTGGCCGTTTTGAACTCGCCTCGAACTTGAAACAGGACGCAGGCGAACTGGCCACCTGAGTATTGTATGAAACGTTTTACACGCAAACCAGAAATGTTAACGACTCCCGCATTAGCATAGTGAGGAAGTTACAGAAGTAAAGAAAATGAGTCGGCGACGGTGATCTGGTAACTATCCTTATGCGACCGCAGTGGTGCACTAGTCGTTACATTGCGTGATATACCATTCGGTTGTACTATGCAAGGCGCGAGGTGCATCATCTTCAATAAAGTTAGCCTGAGATCAGTGACCAGCACAAATTAGTATGCAACAAGGAGATCGGTGGAGACGGTAATCGAAGGTGATTTACATCGTTTCAGTTCGTCACTACTTACATCTTTGAAAAATAAAAAGTCGTACATTGCAAGCGACACTCTCACAGGGCTATCTCGCAATACAATCACACAGGTGGACTCGGCACACATTGCCGTAGGCAACCCAGCAGATACCATGGAACGCATGACTGCTGGGACTATGCGATACGTAAAAAAGGACGCAATCCTGTCGTCGTGGATAACGTTAATAACGAGGCTACGAAAAACTGATCGAAAACTACTGGAGCCAGCAGTCCCCTTCTTTGAGGTAATTAGTCACACTGAAAGGTAGAGTATTGCAATTTAAACAGTTATTTTCCGGGGTATTAACGCGTCAAGTACTATGGCTCTAGTTATGGCTTTGATGGTGGGAATGATGACGAGAACAGCTGTGCGGAAACGACCTGTACGACAGCGCACGGTATCATAATAGCCGAAGAAACTCGATTTAAATAGTTCCTATAAGGTAAGCTATACCATGCAACCTACATGCGTTAATCTATCAGATCAATATGCAAGACGAGATAATACGCAAATATGCTAGATGGTTTGCCGAATGGATCCCTCAAGGGGTGGTTACATCAGGCACGGGACATACGCACAATGCATCCAACATATAAAAAATGTTCAGTTAGAGCAGTGCGGCGGAATAGTCCTCAGTCTAGTTCTCATTATGGAACACCACACGACAATAAAAATCAAGACTGGACGCGTCGACTCCGTATATTGTTGCCGACTCTTGGAAATAAGTTGTACAGAGAGGGCACGTTGAGCTAGCGAAGCACAGGGCGAGGTGTGGTTTCAGCCCGGAGAGAGATGTTGCAAACAAGCAGCTTGAATAGAAAAAGCTGTGATAGACAAAACCACCAATAATGTATATTGGAATGTAATTTTTGAAAGTACTGTCCATTATGGACGCTATATAGCTCCCCCAAAAGGCTAGTAGGAATTTCACGCAAATTCGTCAGATCGGAACGAGAAGAAAAAATAGTGTGCTTTTGCTGATCACAGATTCAGGGTGGCCCGAACGAACAGTCCTGCCATCCGAGATTTGGAGCAGTGACTGTCCAAATTTGCCTGAGGTTGTTCGCGGATGGCCGTTACGCTAATAAGATGACTTTTCTTACACTATTTAGTTTACAGTGAGTGACTTCTATATCGAGTTACGCAAACCTGGCAACTCTAAAAAGGAGTGGATCTGGCCAATGCTGTGCGGCAGGTAACCAGGAGTTGTCTCCCCATGCAACATGTCCGGGTCGCCCGGAAATGAAACAAGCAAGGTTGCAGCACTCTAACGACAGACGGAAAAGAATAACCCATCGTGTCAACGTAACCGGTTGAGTAATAATCGTTTAACAGCCCAAAATTTCGTGCACCCTGAGAGTTGAGTCTCGCTGACTTTGCTTCCCTCTTCCTGTGGTCAAAACTAAACATAAGAGACTGAAACAGGAAATGACGTAGTATGGGAGTAAACCTGATCATGAACAACATCGTTTGGGTTACCGAGGTGATAACGCATTTCAAAAGGTCTCAGTATGATCAAAGACAGGTACGATGTTTTTTGTTTTTACATATGATAATAACCGACAACTCAAGGGAAAATCAGCAGGTATATAAACCAAAATAAGCTTTTAGATAAAGCAGTTCATACGTTCAATTGCCCGAAAAAGCATGAAGTGGTAGGTAGGCAAAACGACGAGTACTAAAATACACGTATGTAATACTGAAAACTACATTTCAAAAGGAAGAAAGTTTGATATATCCTGGAAGACTTACTGGCTTGTGAAACTTCGTGTCTGGAGATGCAGGAAGCAAGGATCGAGGGTGGGGAATTGTTCAAAACCACTGGCGATTCTGGAGACGAAATACCTTCCGCTGCCACTGGGTGTTCCAGCAGGGAAACGTCGCTTCTCAACAGAATTAGTATGACTGATGTTTTCTCCCGTGAATATCGGCGTCAGCCTATCGCAGAAAATTTTTCTGCTTTCACGGTTGTGGATCACCGTGAAGATTTCCGTGCATTCTGCAAAGAAACGCTGCGGACCGGTGCATATGCGCTACAGTCGTTCACGCAGGTCATTTTTATATACCAGTATGAATAGAGAGGAACGGCCTAGTGTACACGTGCAACTGGACTGTTCACTACAGATTAAAGTGCACACCGAATTACGTGCAATTTGGTGATCCAACAGATGCCTTTCTGAATTTTCAACGGCAGGGAATTTAATCTATCGTTGAAAAATATAATGAGGAATGGTTCGTTAGAACTGTATTTGATACGGTACTAACGGAACACGTGCATAAGCAAATTAAGTCGCTTACCTCGATTGTGAGAACTCATCAGAAATTGTGCATAGGTTGTGTCGATATAACGAAATGGACGGCTAAGTACCGATCCACAAAGCGGAACGATTAAACGGAAGTGAACTCACTCAAACAAATGTTCATTGACTGCGTCGAAGCAGAACGACTGATGGTGGAAGCTTTACCCACGGAAAATGTAGACCCTTCATTTGTTGAGAACGAGGTCTTGAAAGAGGTAGTGTTTGGGGTTGTGAGATCACATGGAAACAATCAAGGGAGAGGGACGAGGAAATGCCTTTTGACTCGTGAGAGACGGCCCCAACAGGCTCTTTCCGTTTCGACTCCCTGGATGTGATAACGGTAGCGGCAATTAGCCATTCGAGGCGCAGTTAGCCCAGCCAGGAGACACAAAATGAGCGTGCGCGTTACACCGTTATTGATCAGCGTAGTTCACTCAAGCAATGGAAAGACGGGCGGCGACCAGGATGGACTACACTTTCAATGAACGCGTCACAAGTAGGTCAATCAGACGTCACCAGAGGTACATACCAAATAAAACGTATTGCCTTGTAGAACGGTACAAACTAGCGAAGATGTACAGCGAACCTTACAACGTCGCGATTTGATCTCTGAAAATTTAATCCAGCAATCATCTTTACTCTTCCGAAAACTGCAAAATAGATGCATTTTCGATATCTGACACTAAAGTTCGTCATAATGTTTTAGCAATTTCATCGATTAATTAAGTTCCTTGATAAATTTCAAGCATGGTTGAAATTGATCGGAAAACTTAATTACACCCACCCATGCGAAGGTCGAATTTAACTTGGTGGATTTTGAAAGGGGGAAGGAAACGGTTTTCTTACAACAAATTTCATACTTGAAGCGTTATTGTTACCACAGAAGGATTCAGAGACGCTCCAGCTACTTCTGCTACACGAAATTCCTCGCGTGGCACCGCCGCCAGTAGCATACCGTCCATTGTAGCAAATCTTTAAAACCTCGTGACGCCATAGAGACTTGCCGGATAGCACGTATGGCAAATTTTATTCGTCCTATAAACTTCGTCTTATAAACTTTATAAGCTTCGCGGACAGTAGGCTATCCAGAGACGGGCCAGTTGCAAAGTTGAGGGTCTGCATTTCTTGTCATGTGAGGAACGTCTGCCGATGCTGGCACTGTCCCCCTAGTCTACAAGAGTTTAAGAGCTGACACTATACCAACATACAAATTCCATGCTTCCCGGGTCACCCCAACAAAAAATCTTTTCACACTTGCCCATACAGTGTCTCAGGGACCATAGGTAAAAGGTTGTCCCACCACTTGATAGCCTTCCATATGGACGGCATATTTTATCTGTCTGAGCCTGTTAGATTTGGACTGGACGTCCGGCGACGACCGTCATGGCACCGTCAGTCGATGCATTCAAGAGGCAGCTAGATGACTGGATTATCCCAAGATGGCCGTTGGCAGTCGGACACATATAGCCCCATGTACCTTCATTGTTGTCATTTCCTTCCTGTCACGTCTGATCCTATTTCTCCCTTTGCCCCATGTATAGTCTTCCCTTTCGATTGTTATGCGACAAAACGGTGCAGTTTCCTCGGGTGCTTGGCTGCTGCTAGCGGCACTAACCCTCAACAAAACTAACTCTCACCGTTTCAGCAGTTCACATATCTGCAGCGGATGGACAACAATCTGATTGTAAAGCTGAGATCGAATCTGTTGTGAAATCACACATTCGGTGCTGCTGTAGTAGCCTACTCAATCAGGTGATAAAAACAGTCAAAATATGGTAACATCAAAGGAGAGTTGTAACGGTAACGGATAGGTGCAAAAGGTATGCGTACAAATAAAACGGAAGACCTGTCAGTAAAAAAGGAACGACTCACTGACAAACCAAGGTTCGCTGAATTGAATAAGCCACCACAAGGGAGGAGAACAGCGCCAGAGAGCAGGCTCATAAGTTGACCTAGAGATAATTCCACAGGCAACGTAGGATGACAAACGTTGAACGTCAATAGATCCAGCTGATACGCGAAGCTGATAATATCTCACCGTGCAATTACATCACCAGCACAAAAATCGGCACAAATGAAGAAGACAGTGACAGTGCGCGGTAACCCTGATTCACTCGTGTAGCCGATTGAAGTTAAAAAGTGATACTTTCAAATAGATGTGCAAATGGAATTAACAAGACGGTACAAACAGAACCGTACCGAGTGAGGTGACCTAATATTGACGTTCATGATTCTGAGAACCTCCAACCGATCCGTGTAGAGTCCCTGCTCACTTCTGCGGATACTAGCTCACTCAGAGGGCATTCCTTGAAACTAGAAGTCAGTACAGCAGACTTGAGCTGAGGCACAGTTTCTTCTCGGTTCGGGTCTGCAAAGCCTGGAACTCTCTACCAGAACATATCGTGAGTGCCACGACAGTGGCTGCGTTCAAAATTCGTCTGGATCGCTACCTTAACACTTAGTCCGAGTCTCAGCATACTTTCCTGCGCACAATTACGCGTATATGTTCGTCTGTCAAATAGCTTTCACCTGATTACGCACTTTTATTCAGCCATATAATTGCGAGGTTAATAACAGTAGGCGTGCATTCATTTATTCTCCATTTTAGCCTTTCGATGCAATCAAGAAAAGTTGCGAAGTGAAACTCTCCCTTTGGCACAAAGATTTACTGGCTGGAGAAACGGAACCATCGGAAGCCGTGGCCTTCCACTTCCTTCCATCACCCATTGAACCCACTGAAGCGTTACAAAAATGAGTTACAAAATATAACTATGAACTGTGGACACTCTACTACCCATTCCTACCGGAACACATTGAGGCTAGAATA
>LOND01004937.1:5741-16770 GCA_014220965.1 Paragonimus kellicotti
GACACAGTTACTGTCCTGTTAACTCCAATCGATAACCCCGCGATTAGGACTTCCTAGACAGCTTGAAATCTTCCGATCCCATTAAATGTGCTAGGATATTTTAGATTACTGATGAGTAGTCGGGGATTTGGTTAATTTCAAGTTGAACATCACCCACAATTGATCGCAGCTGTCGCATTCCCATAGACTTTCCAGTCGGCCCCTTTCGAACAGCAGAACCACTAGACTCGAGTTTCGCTCTCATTAGAGCTCATCAGTAGTGCATATCCTTGGTTATACAATTGTCAACATTGTAATAAAACAACATTGGTGAGAGATAGGTTTAATGATAGTCACCACATCCGTCACGGTTTCAGTGAGGATCAGGATTGTTTTAATTTCTGCGTTGTTTATTTCTGCGGCTTTCAGACAGTCGCAACTGTGGAGATTCGTTCTCAATAGTGTTTTTAACCAAAAATTTGAAGCTGGAATAGACTCAGAAACGTCTGTATCAATGATAGGCACAACCGAAGTAGAAACAGATAAATTATAAACAATATGATCGACATGTCTACGGTGGACAGATCCATCATCTCAATCAAGTATGGGATACATCAGAGTGCCCAGTGTCGACAAACTGCCAACGATGTAATAAAACAAGGACGAAGAGAAATAGGTTTATTGACAGCCACCAGATACTCCTTGCTTTCCTTTCCGCAAACAGGATCTTTTCAAAACTTGTCAAATCTACTGCTATACGAAAGTTTTCGGACCAATGGCAGCAGCAAAGTAATCAGGACACTCCTGGTGGATGGTATTGGCACCGTTCCAGCCAATGGACAAGCGCTCACCACGTGACTGACGCCACAGCGGATCTGCGCTTCCCAAAGTGGTAGAGATCAACACAACTGTCGTTATGATGATGATTAGATTGGAGTCTCCACATAGGCGTCTTTAGCTCAGTAGACCTTTCAAGTTTAGTGTTTCGATATCAGTCTCACGTGTCTCGATATTAAAGATATCTGATAGACAAAATCAGACCGGTTTTTCGTTATTCAAATTCCTAACTAGGGAATGATGCGCCTATATATCTAATGGTGGTTCTCTGAAATTCAACGTCGAACGGAGTAGCACGGCTAACGTGAGCATGAGTAGGCTGACGAACACATGGATTGGTTAGCTCTTACTGAGTGGGAAGACAGAAATCTATTGGGAACAGGGCTAGTGCATCTGGACTCGGTTACCAGCCTGACCGGGAGTGGCCGACTTACACGGACATGGTGATCACTAAGAGCGTGGGCGTGTTCGTACAACGTAGAACGTACACGGATATCAAATCTGACATACCGGTCTTCTGTCAGTGCCACCAACTCCGTCCGAGTGGACGGATAGGTGAGACAAAGCCTGTTTCGAGTGCGATAGTGATTGATCAGAGTAGCAGTTTGACAGATGCCTTGAAAGCCGGAGACAGGTTTAAAACGGCCAGGGTGACACAGATTGTCCACTATGTGTGAACCTGGATACAAAATCCGCAGTCCAAACCAAAGGGCTTGTTCCAAAAAGGGGCTTCCTACCCGAGCCGAATTGGTGGACGGCCTCAACGCACTGGCGTGAACGTGCATTTCAGGTCAAGTCGCCCGACTCCATTGGCTCAGTGTTTTGATCTCCATAGGCTACGATCGATAACACCTGGCTGCTCACTCGTGTCTGTAGGCGTTTCGGCCTACGAAAAGCAACGCTGGACTGACAAGTTTAAACCGGTGATTACAAATGGACATACCAAATATACGATATTTCCCTAACGGATTGTGGTATCAAGATAATTTTCAACCAATACAATGCTTCATCCCTTCGATACAACTGAATGCTGTACCATCCGACCATCAATAGTCCAGAATACAGCAGCCATTACTAGTACAGAAGAAAGTGGCGGGTTTGGGGAATGCGTCAGCTGCATAAAACGACGGACACGCTGAACTTGGGGCCAATGTTGGAACAGGCATGAACAATACGCGGTAAAAGAGTTAACCGATTGGTGGGCCTTGTAGAACTCTGGCCTCGTGTAAACGTGTTCGTATAGTCATGTTTGTGTTGAATTACGAACAGGTCGACAAGCATTTTGCTTTTGGGGACTTGGAACCCCAGGTCGGCGCGCACACTAAAGGTAGCATCTGGATCTGCCCAACCCTGCAGTACATACGTATGGCGAGCCTTGTTCCTCAGAACTTACGCACAAAAACACATTGGGTCTTACAGAGGGCTCCTAAGAGAAAACAGCATGCCATTGGGGAAGTAAACGTTGAGTCCGAAAGACAAAAATTTGTCAAAGGCATTGTCTCGTTCCTCCAAACACATGTTGTACATAGAGTAATGCAAATAACTGAAAAACAGCAAGTGACATTCTGGTGGAAAGAACGGTCGTCTGGGCGCACACATGTTATGCGATACAGTGTTGACAGAGGTGGGGCACGCTCAAATCGACAAACGGCTCGTCGCTTACTAGTCGATTTTCAACAGCATCTGGAAAATTTGTTGACATGAAATGTTGGAGAGCTGCCAACCGACCGTCCACATCCCCATGGGTGTCTGTGATAGTAGTAATAATAGTCAAGAAAAAGGATGGCTCGATAAGACTATGTGGTGACTATCCGTAAGTTAAATGCGGTGACAAAAAAGATTCGTTTCCACTACCACGAATCGATGAAACTATTGATGCTGTTTCGGGGGCCGAGTGGTTTAACACTCCTCAATCTGGTCTCCGGTTACTGGTAAATGAAAGTAGAGCTCAGTGACCAGATTACTAAACCATGTTCGTAATACCCTTCGGTTTGTATAAGTCTGAAACTATACCATTCGAATTTACGAACGCGACGGCCACCTTTCGTTTATTGATGTAACAGGTGCTGTATAACCCAATTCCTAAACAGTTCCTGGTTTACTTAGATGACGTGGTCGGACACGGACGTTCTGTCGATGAACACTTATCCATCTTATCCAACGTCCCTTCAACGGTAAACCAGGTTGAGCTAAAAATGAATCCAATGGAATGTTCTTTTATGCAGACTGAATTAAACCACTGAGGGCACGTCTTTTCCGGGGCTGGTTTAGGCCATGATCCGGAAACGGTGCTTAACGTGAAAGAATGGCCAATTCCTGTGATCGTTGACGAAGCCCATGGTTTCCTTGAACTGGCTTCTTATTATCAACGGTATGTTCCCCGGTTTTTCTCATGTTGCCACATCTCTAACAGTGTTGACGGAGAAGGGACAACTGTTCGAGTGGTCTGAAGAGTGTCAACGTTCGTTTGACCAGATGTAAAGGGCGTTGTGCACTTCCCTTTTTCCAGCGCTTCCGGATAACGAGGCAAGTTCAAAAATGTTCATCCTCGACGCTGGCGCTAGTGGAACAGCCAAAGAGGTAGTACTGTATCAAATGGACAGTAACGACGTATAATGTGTTAGTGCTTGCGGCAACCGGAGTCGCAAAACAGAAAAAAACCACTTTACTATTAGGAAGGAGATGCTCACTCTACTACGTGTTATTAGACATTCCCATCAACATCTTCTTGGTAGACAGCTCTCAATGTGAACAGACCACTAATCTTTTCAGTAATTGGGAAACTTCAAGGACCCGAAGGAGCAAGTTGCTTACTGACAAGAATTCTCACAACAATATGATTTTGAATGCAAACACAGACCTTACCTACGTCACCAAAACGTTGAAGCGTTATCTAAGAGACCGAATCGCGATCACAGAGATTGTTCTTCAACCACGGAAGGTTACTCCATGTTACTTACTGTCAGACAAGAGAAGATTAGTCGGTGGGCTGCCATTCAGGACAACGAGTAGGATCTACAGATCATATATAAACGAAGAAAAGAAAGTGGGTCACGACCGACCTCTCAATAGATGGCAAGATATAGTAAGGCGTGCTGTTTGTGGCCGTTATGGCGCCATCTCCATATTGCCGACGGTGTCCTTTATTGCCAATATGGTCCAGAATATGAAAACCATATTTTAGTCCTTGAATCCACGCCAATACAGTCTTGGATGAACTTCAGGACGATTTGGGATATGCTGGCCAGAAAATTATGGGAGACGGCTGAGAAGCAGCATTTTGAGTGGCCCCATCAACGAAGGGACGTGCGAAAGTGCTGGAAAACGAAATTCCAAAAATATCCGTTTTATGAATCGAAGGTTCCATATATTGTGTACGAAATAATACCCACATCCATCTGTACTCTACATGAGACTAACGACAGCAGGTCTGCATTCAGGGTAGCACTTTCAGCTACTACAGGACAAGGTAGATCGATTAATGGCGATTATTTGGAAGTAACTGGTGAGTGCACTACACTGCCATAGGGGAGACAGTCCGAAGCACTATGTCCAGTACTTTCCACTGGGAGTAGTGTAGTAGCATGTAATGTGTCACCATTCCGTTTTACGATGCATACTCCATTCTGTTTTTCTACAGGACTAGCAACGCCTGCATAGGGAAAATGGATGACCAATCACAGCCCGAGGACGGTGAACGATGAACATGAACATCTGGTTGGTGTTTTATTCCCCGACCAAAGAACCACTCATATGTATGGATGAGGACACGATATTACTTTAACTCTCTCGATATCTGTGTTGTGCCAATACACCTTTCCCGTTGACGTATGTCTTTCTTTTTGCGAGACAGACCGTGTAGCGTTTCGATCTGTGAACGTTGGACACGGTGTGTTCTGTTACTTGTGACCGACTCTGGAGTATTAAAAATGGTCTAAATCTGAGAGGTCACCAGGAGAGGTATGATAATCACGACCGATAACCAACAGAGGCCTGGCAACTATTTCTTGAAATGAGAAGGAAATCACGGGCTTTAAAAAAACAACGATTAGACGGTCACCAATTATCTTGGTGGAATCACTGCACTCTGGCCATATTCCAATGTCCTGATCCACCGGAAGTCGAGGGGTTCTCCCGTACATCAATTGAAATGGAGATTTCTTCGTGCTCGCCTGGACAGACGCCCGGTGGGCCAATAACACCAGTGGTAACGCAGACTCCCAGTCGCCTCCTTTGGCTGATAACCATTCCTTGATCGTTCGGTTGTTACGTTCAGTTAGCCCATTCGTTTGCGGGTGATATGGTGTCGTTCGGATGCGCTTGATTCCCAGTTGTTGCATGCGTGTTCGAAACTCCTCGCTTTCGAAGCATGGTCCCTGATCCGTCAAGATCGCCTTTGGTACACCGTGGTTCGCTACGATGTGCTTCATCACCATGTCTCCCACCGTAGATGCTTTTTGATCCGGGACGCCAGTCGCTTCGATCCAACGGGTAAAGTGTTCTGTCATGACCAGAACGTACTGGTTACCGCGAGCACTCAGTGGAAATGGGTCTATAAGATTCGCCGACCAGAGTTCACAGCTGTAAGGGCTGTTTGGCTCCCCGATTGTCGCCTTTCAGTAACTGACACTGCTGGCATGCAAGCACGTAAGCTGTCACATCCTCTTTCATCTTCGGCCAATATGCTCTTTGTTGCAGCAGATTGTATGTCCTTGTGCATCCGGTGTGTGCCATTTCATGGCAGTTTGCTACCAGTTTCCTCCTCAGTTGTCTCGGGATGACTACCACGCAAGAGCGCCCAACGCCACGCTGCCACGTTAATACGCCCGCACTGTTTAAGCCAACTCTTCTCCATTGGGATGCGATTATTTTCAACTCTTCATCCTTAGTATTTGTTGGGATCCTCACGCCTCTTGCCAGAGCTTCAATCACTTTCCGGAGGACCTTGTCCTGACGTTGTAGACGCACTAGTGTTTGTGGGTCCTGCTCCATTACTAAGCCGTTGACTCCAAAGGTCACTTTGAGGAGTTCGTCGTCTATCTGTTGTCGAGAAGAAAATCAGCAACACAATTGCTAGAGCCAGGTACATTTCTGTAGACGTAACGCCCGTCGGTATAATTTGTTTCTCGGGTCCCTTGCAGTCCTGATCCACTCGAGAGGTTTGTGATCTGTCTCCACGTGGAACTGTTGACCCAACAAGGTACGGCCTCCACTTGTCCAGTGCCCAGACGATTGTCAAACATTCCTTCTCAGTAGGTTGAATACTTTTGCTCCGTTGGAGTCAGGACTCTGCTGGCATATTCGATTACTCCTTCCCTTTGCTTGAGTACTGCCCCAATGCCACGGTCACTGGCATCTGCTGCTACGATGAACGTTTCTTTTGTATTCGGAAGTTTCAGTGTCAGTTGTTGCTCGTTCATCGCTTGTTGCACTCGCGTGAACGCCCTCTGGGCATCGTCGGTCCATTCAAATTTCTTGTCTTTTCGAAGGAGTTCGTACAATGGTGATGTAATGGAGTGAAAATTTTTCACGAACCGACTGTAGTACCCTGCTCGACCCAGAAATTGTCTCAGCGTGCGCTTAGAATTCGGAGGTACGGCTTACGTAATTCTCAGCATTATCTCTGACAAGGGTCTGATTTGACTCTGACCCACCTTGGATTCAACTAACACCAACGATGACCGTCCGAGTTATGACTGATCGGATACCACACATTTCGCTGATACAGTGCCCAAGATTCCACGCCGTACAAAAGCATGAACAGCATCACGAAGTGGTAGACAGTGGGTTTAGTTTTCTTCTTCAGGCTGCGTTTCTCCTACACACGTCTTTCAAGACGTACAGTACCGTTTGCCATACGAGCTCATAATTCGAGATTCATGGATAGCTATGTCGACAGATTACTACACAATTAACAGGAGTCTGTACAATGTCTTCGCTGACGCAGACTCCGAATGCAGGCACAGCACCTCCGCCCGGATGAGGTTAAAAGAAAAAAGTGTCTTACCTTGGTTGATATCCGAACAAAATTTTGATACTGCGGTCGCGAAAGTCGTGTCCCGTCGTTTGCGTTCCTGTTCGCGCACTATCGCCCGCAAACAAATGCATGCGCATCGTCGGAGTACATGACCGGTTGAAGCGCTGGGACGTCGAATATTCAGCAAGCAACCAGATTTATGGCATTCAACTTCCACACCGTTCTCCGTGATCAGAACAGCAAATGTCAGCTCCAGACTAAATAAGGTTTAATCTAAGACACAAGCCCGCTTCACGTCAAAACCATCGGTGTGTTGATACAACGACATCGTTTTTACAATCACACGTAACATTCTAATTAACGTGGTGAATTGGCCTAGACGGTCGAAGTCACCAAGCCTTGTCCATAGTGCCTCACGGCTCACTGAATCAAACTCCTTGATGAAATCCACGAAGACAGTGTTACACAGGGAGATGGTGTGGGCTATGGATGAATTAATACAGCCTAACCCCAACTACTTATAACGAAAAGAAGAATGCTGATGAGTAGTCGCGGATTTGGTTGATTTCAAGCTCTAATGAGAGCGAAACTCGAGTCTAGTGCTTCTTTTCGAAAGGGGCCGACTGGAATAGTCTATGGGAATGCGACAGCTGCGATCAATTGTGGGTGATGTTCAACTTGAAAAGTAGAGTACACAGCTTGAGTATTAAGGTGTATAATACGAATAGGCATAAACGGGGAAATGATTAGAAATAGACAAGCCAGGAGACTCACGTACAATACAAAATAATGTCCAGGTTGATAACAGTGTGGATAACAATATCCAGGTGTATGCTGTGTCGGCAGTGTTGCAGGGACAGGATCACGTGGATGCGATGTGGAGCTGTACAGTTGTGGTGTAGCTCACGTCCTCGTGTCCGTTGGCTTTGCGCGTTGCTGACTTGTTCACCGTCCGAGACGTGGCGTCAGAAGCGGTGTTGTGTCTCAGCCACTTTGGTCGCATGCGCCACATGCGTGTGTTAACGCGCGTGAGTTGGTTCAGTCGATGTGTGCGTGCATGTGGCCTTGCCCCTCGCAGTGTTGAGGCGAAAAGGGGTCACTGTCTGTCGAGTGAGTGAAGGTGAAATACGCCTGGCGGGGCCTGTGCGTGCAGAGTAGACAGGGCCTGCTGAATCACGCACTGGCCTGTAGAGCGCGTGGTGTCTGTGGCCTTGAGAATAGGCCAGGGATATGTGAGTGAGCGAGACAGTTAACATGTGGTCTCCTGACCAGATGTGGAGCGAATGGATGGCTAGGATTGAGACATCCGGTTTAGCGCAGGGTACTGAACCGTTACACTAACCCCCCACCAACATTTTCGGCCTGGTAATACCATAGTAGACGGTCAGTGAATCGTTCGCGTCTTCCTGACATCGTGGTAACTACAGGGGTTTCCATGTGTTCCTTCTTGTCCTGCAGTATTGACGTGTGATTCGGGTTGTTGTTGTTGCGCCATACAGATGTTTGGTCATGTTGAGATGAGTCATTCTCAATATGTGCGGGTTACAGACGATCCAGTGAAATGATGTTGGTGCGATTGCCCTTCTGTATGGTGAAATATTTTGGGCTGCGTTTTATCACCAGAAATGGACCGTCATATGGAGGGTTGTAAAGGTGGTTTAACGGTGTCGTTCCGAACAAAAACGTGTGTACATGACATCATGTCCGAAGGGAGGAATGACCGTCGAGTGTGTTGTCGCGTACCAGGAGGCTGGACATTACTCATATGTTCCTTGAGACGCTGAACGTAGCTTGAAGGATCGGTGTATTCATTCGTTTTAGATGGAGATACGAATTGTCCTGGTAAACGTAAGGTAGTACCAAACACAAGTTCGGCAGAACGATGATCAAGCGGAGGTGAGAGTATTCCAACACTTGGCGGAATACCTCAACGCGGGGGAGGTCCGTCCAAAAGCCCACAGCGAGCAGATCGGGGACAACGTGGGCGACCGGATGAGTCATCGCTCGACTGGATCGGACCAACGGGCGAGGCATGGCAGGCAAAATAAGATGGATGACCTGATCGGGGGCGCCGTTATTCCAACACTCAAAGGAATATCTCGACACGGTCGCGGAATACGGTCAAAGCCCACAGTGGATAGATTGCGGACAACACGAGCGACCGGACGAGCTATCGCTCAACAGGATCGGACTTAACGGGCGAGGAGTGGCAGGCGGAAAACCCCCGGTAGAAGGCGCCGATCACACACGTAAACCGGGCAGAAGTGCACACGACGTGTGAGCGGAAACCTGGGCGTGTTGTGGACTGGAATGATGACTCATAAACGCGAGCGCATGCGTAGCGTGGTAACTATCGTGTTGGACAATAAAGATTGTGCTTTATTGGACGCCTTTTCGCTACATTATGACGTTTTCATACGATTGTGTGACATTTATGACGAGCTCGTTCGTTACATTATTGTTTTCTGATGTGGTACTTGGTCGTATGGTTACGGCAGAAATGGGTGATCATCGGCAATAAATGAACTCAGATCGAATGAAGGGGTCATTTGAGAAGAGAGTATCGGACGAACGAACAGCTGGCGATTCTGCTGTAAACCATGTGAGAGAGGTTCACAACCAAATAGTCAGAACTGTCAAGTAGGGAGCATCTTCGGACGGAAAATAACTGCGTGCTGTCACCGGGGGAAATGTAGAGCTCTGTTTCTGCACTATTATGGGATTGTGCAATGTTGCGAAGATCAAGAATGGTAATGACACTGGTATCAAGTTTTTTTTCATAATAAGAAACTTCTTTACTAGTGAGATCAGACTTCCTAGTAAACCTCATCATCATCACAGTCAGCTTGTTTGGTCATTTATCCTGTACAGTTAAAGTTAATTACTAAATGCATGACAAAATCAGACCGTCACAGAAACCGTCATGCGTGTTTGACTGTTGGAGCTCTGTACATCTTACTTGCTGGAGCGTTCTGTGTTTACACACCTGATTGTTGTGTTACGCAGCATGATAGGATATTACTCAATGGGTGCAGGATGGTAGATATTTACGAAGCAAATAGTTTGGCTGATCCGGCCTCTTGCAAGGAAAGAAGCGAACGACGCAAGTTGCAGCTGTCTACTACATTCTACTGTAGATACCATATTTCGGCGGAACAGGTTAGATCTAACGGTTGACGTTGTCTGTTCCTAAAATAGCTCAGAGTTTAGCAGCTTCGTTAGGTATTACTTTAATACGCATACGACTGTTGTTTGGTTGTCTTTTGTTTATGGGTCACCCGACATTTGGTCGTCATTGTAACGCAAATCAAATTGTGGTGACCTTAAACGGAGTGATCAGTGACCTGCGGTTGCACCCGGATTAAAGTGCATTCTAATGTGGATTATCAGCAATATAACTGACGGTCGCCAATCAAAAGGTGATAACTAGCACGTTGTCGGATTATATTCAGATGTCGTAAGTTCATGTTGCGCTGTATACTTAAGTGAAACCACCTCAATCACCGAAAGCATACCGAGATTCTGTTCAATGGCATAATGACATTTTTGAGTTTACACGCCAAATCTGACTATGAGAAGGATTTATCAAAGATAACCATCAGGCAATATTTGAGCGGCCGTTGCATAACTACCAAAACGGCCTGTTAAATACCTGTTGGCATATCTATTGAGAATCTCGAGATTGAACAGTTGTTTGTGCGTTCACTGATGATGTGTTATGAAGAATGATGTATGAGATGAAATTCAACTTGTTCTCGACTAGACAGCTGACTATACATGCGCCTATGTTGAGAACAGTTCTGATATGTATAATCGCCCTTTGTTACATTGACTTGGTCAGTGTCTACTGAAATTTCATATAACGAAAGCCAACTGGTAGGACTAACACCCTATCCACTTATTACAAGCCCACTCGAAAAATCCGGAGCAGCCTGTAAGTAAGAGTTAAACGGTGTTTGCAGACATCGTGAGAAGTTACTAAACAAAGATTTCCCAAATCAACAAGGATGAAGAATGTGGACCCTCGGCTGAACGGTCTCTTCCGTCATGTTCGATATCAACCAAATACAGTGTAGCAGCTTCGTAAATCACATTCAATGTCGTTGTTGGCGGACGATAAAAGGCAGATATATAGAACTGCAACGGTAACTTTATACTTTATTTTCTTACATGTCTTGACTGGATCAGCGATATTTCCCCGATTCTTCAACGGTTTGGATGCTGCAGTCAACGAAG
>LOND01004938.1:2942-18923 GCA_014220965.1 Paragonimus kellicotti
ATTCCACATTCTATCAGCTTCCAATGTCAGTTTTTGTGGTCGATTCGGTGAAAGAGTTGCACCTTGTGTGCCTGTTTTACCAACAGAGAACACTGGAGCGAGAAATATATCGTCATGTGGTCACTCTTTCCGAATGGTGCCGCTGTCAACACGTTGGTGACGTCACTGCTGTGACGAGTTATGATTAAGTCCAGCGTTGAGTCTATCTGACCAGGTCGGGATCTCGTGGCCACTCTGACATGCTGTGTTAGTGTGAAATTATTGACTAGGTTAAGCAATTTGAGATCAAAGCCTCTTCCACTATCTCGGTTACCATCTTTGAAGATGGGAATTATGGTGGCTTGTTTCCAGTCCCTCACAACTACCCCTGTTTCTAATGTGAGATTGAACAGCTGGGCAAAAGGCGACGCCAGCAATTTGGCCAAAGGTTTTAGGATAGCCGGGTGAATATGGTCCGGTCCTGCGGACTTTGTGCTGTTTAGCTGGGATATCGCTCGCTCGACTTCGTGGGGCGTAATGTCCTGATCCACCATGGCCACACCCACGGTGTTGGAGTGAGGCTCAGGTACTCCATTGTCTGAGCGATAAACACTTTGAAACTGTGCCATGAACGCGTCCGCTATGCCTTTATCAGTCGATATAATCTCTCCTTTATAGGAAAGTGTGGTCCCAATTTCCTTTCTTAGAGAGGACCTGGACTGAGCATAACCGTAAAACCTCTTGGGGTTCTGTTTGATATCACGTGCTAGGTTGAGCTCATAGACCAGACGAGCATTCCTTGCTACCTTAATTGCTTCGTTTCGAGCTTTTTTGTACTTCATGAAGCTTTTAAACCCTCTTTGATGAATATACGCCTTCCAAGCCACATATTTGCGTTGGAAAGCTCTCTTGACCCTGGGGCGAACCCATGGCTTCCGACCTCTTCCTCCGACTTGTTTCTGAGGGACGTTCTTATCTGTAAGAGTCCGGAGGTTGCCGACGTAGCTTGCCCACAAACTATGGACGTCCTCTGTGGAAACTGTTGGATTCCAGGTCATTCTATCAGCTTCCAATGTCAGTTTTTTGGTCGATTCGGTGAAAGAGTTGCACCTTGTGTGCCTGTTTTACCAACAGAGAACACTGGAGCGAGAAATATATCGTCATGTGGTCACTCTTTCCGAATGGTGCCGCTGTCAACACGTTGGTGACGTCACTGCTGTGACGAGTTATGATTAAGTCCAGCGTTGAGTCTATCTGACCCGGTCGGGATCTCGTGGCCACTCTGACATGCTGTGTTAGTGTGAAATTATTGACTAGGTTAAGCAATTTGAGATCAAAGCCTCTTCGACTAACAGATCCCAATCGCCAGTTGATTTTAGGAGCATTAAAATCCCCAAAACGAGCATGCGATAGCCTGATTGACAAACCGACTGGAATGATTTCAGCAATGCTTCGTCTTCCTCTGGTTGCGCACCCGGACTTCGATACACCCCGAAGACTAACAATGGGGGTTGACATGGAGAAGGCTGACGGCGGTTTGAATACTCGCGCAACTGCAGTTACAGTCCACGGGTGACTGCCTTATAGAATTGTTGATCAATAATAGGCAACCGCCTCCAACGGCATTGTCACGGTCACTGCGATACCATTGGAACCCACGCGCCCAATCCCCCAAATCTATTTCTTCTTTGAGCCATGTTTCTGTGAGCAAACAAATATCTACGGAGTGAATCGCTGTTTGCAGCTCGTCTCTCTTATTCAGCAGGCTGCATACATTCGCCAGCATGCATTTTAGCTCCGGCGATCTGGCCTTCTGACTACTCCGCAGACTGGTAACATTTAATCCCTCGGAGGAAACCTCCGAGGGATAGGTTCGTTTTTTGAGATATGTGGATATGAACCGGACCGATGTAGACCATTTTTGTCATCCGTGGTTGTCTCTCCTAAACTGTTGCTTCGTCGTCTTGTTCCCTCGGGGACGTGATTTGCTTCCTGACTCTGGTTAGTGCCGAGACGCTCGCTTTTGATTTCTGGTGCAGCCGACATCGCCACATACGGATCAGATTTATGATGCATGGCTGTCTCCTACAACTTTTATGCCTGGCATCCTCTGAGCTATCGTATCAGCTTTAGTCAGTACCAGATCTCGGATGTTGCGGTCTCTAAATTCGACTAGCAGCGGTCTGGGACGGTTCGTTTGTGTGTTACTTACAGTCCACTTACCAAGTCTGTGCACTCGGCGCCATTTCGTCGCCCCGGGTAGCCCAGCGTTTCGCAGAATACTTAGAATTAACTGTCTTTCCGAGGATCTCCTATGTTTGGGATCCTGTATGATCGGTTCGGGGGCGTGGATAATTATGTTCCTGTCCCTTTTTAGGGTGGCCTCATAAGAACTTTGTATTTGTCTAACTGCATTAATATGTTTTTGGAGAGTGGTCGTGAGGTTATGTAGATGTGCCTCATGTTGCACTATCCGTGTGAGCACCGAATCGACATTAGTCGGGCTACTGGGACTTAGGTGCACGCGATAATTTGGGGGCGTCCTGTAGTTTTCCTTCTTTTGCCCACTTGGTGTCAAAATTATTGGTTTCCAAGGTCCTGCAGCTTTACTTGTAGTTGTCTTTTGTGATCCCTGAGATGCCTCATTGCCCTTTTGGGGTTTTGGAGAGACCAACGTGTGGTTCTTGGGGCGTATCACCGTTGACGTAAGTGGAGTTGAGCGCACAAGTGGGCTTCCTCCTGGTGTGGGGCGTACGGACTGCTTGCAGAAGGCCGTCGGAGTGTGTACACTCTTCTTCGAGGTTCCGTATCGTTTAGTCACGGTTTTCGCAGGAGCAGAATTCCCAGTTTGGTTAGTGGCTTGGTTTGGGGAACGGGCGCGCTTTAACCAAATGCTAGATACTTACAAGCAAAGGACAACAAAAGCGAACAACTTATCTTCAAAATTCGAGGAACGCGCTGCTTCTGTGGTGTTCAGCTTCCCCATTAATCGAAGCGTTTTAGCCTCAGCATCCCGTATGAAGATGTGCCCTTCAATTTTTATTTTCAGTTTTCCGGGCAGCGTGGGAGGCTCCAGCTCTAAGGCGCTAGTATATCTGTCATCCAGTAAGCATGCCTTATCGAAAACAGAGTGAACGGCATTTCCATATGGTCCACGATGTTTCAAGTATCTGAAAAACGTTTCGGGTTGTCGGAAGGAGTGTCAGATATCTCCCTATCACATTTTAATCTTGTAGTCCAGAAGAAACTGCTTGCAAGCTCTCCGAACTGTCCTGCAAACTTCAAAAGTCGTAAGCGACGCAAAATGGACATGTGCAGTGGACAAGTGGGCATACGCTAGACCCTCGTCCACTAACAATTTAAAACGCCTTTCCTGTAGAGCATTCGAAACGTAGTCCCAACAGGCATCGAACTAGAGAACGCAGTGAGGTTTAGAAACAAACCGTATATTTCCAGCAATGTTTGGAAATATGATAAGTAGTTAGCTCTAGCCTAGTCTGGGACCAACGGCAGCAACCAAGAGAAGAAAGAAAAGAATCGCGAGGTGGGCTACCGCCCACTCGGCGGCACTCAAAAGCGCGCCAAGCGAAAAGTGCGTGGAACCTTCGAGTGCGTTAAACAACGCTCGGAAAGGTTCGGGCTAAACGACCTTGAAGAATGGAATAGAAGATGAGTCGTTAGGGAAAGGACAAGCGTTCACTGCGTGCAATTAGTTGCACGACTGAAGAAAGTGGCACTGAGTTCATATCAGGCCTCCTATAGCAGGCGTACACAGAATCATGCGTACAGAACAAACAAGCGGGAAAACATGGTTGCAGCCGGGATCCTTAGAGAAGCCACACGACCGCTGGTCACTACATATTTACCTCCCGAGCACTTGCCCGCTTCCGGATCGCCTTCCTACCCTCTTGAACAATCCATGGGGAGTGTTGATTCCGGCCAGAATCAACAGGAGTTGTGTCCGGATTACGCCAATTGAAATGAAGAGTTCGATGGCAAAAGGTTGACCGGAGGCTCGAACCACCGAACCTCCACGCCCCGCGCATCAACGCTACCACTCGGCCACTCGTCCACGGTCAGGGATGTGTACAATGTCAATGCTAACTGTTCCCATACCTACAACCCATTGGTCAAACTGTCGTACTGTAGGTCCTACCTATATATCCCCTGTATTGATTACATTAAATACTGGACGAACATTTCTTACATTATTACACGTAACTCACTCTGCGTAGACACTACGAACTCTCACTTGAACTCGCCTTCTTTGTTTATTTGTACCGCCGCATTGGACTGTTTACGCTACCGTATTATTGGTTATTTGCTGACGGTTAAATTCCGTGCACAGAGTTCACTTGGTTGTAAGTTGTGTAATTTGCTAACTGTTGCTTATTTATGTACAGAACCAGTTTTATCCGAGTAAACCTTCAACGTTCTGTCTTGTTCTGCCCTGAATCAAGAGGTTTACAGCTGCCGTCATACTACCCGGCAAGCATTTCATGACAGACCTGATAATATCGCATTATCATAAGACGAATGGACACGTCGGTACACTCCAAGTTCTTTCGGAACTTCGAACTCGTTATTGGATTCTTCAAGGACAAGCCGCGGTACGTCGTGTACTGAGTACTTGCTCCCATTGTAGACGCTGGCATTCCCGACATGGTAGACAAGTTATGGCTCCTATGCCGGAAGATCGTCTTTTCCCGGACCGTCCACCTTTTTCAGCTGTCGGTATAGACTATTTCGGCCCCTTACTGGTCAAACGTGGTCGTGGCACAGAGAAAAGGTATGGTTGCATTTTACTTTGCTTGACGATGAGAGCAGTGCATATCGAAGTTGTTCATACGCTCGAGACGGATTCCTTTTTATGTGCCTTCTCCCGGTTTGTATCGCGACGTGGATGTCCCATGCGTATCTACAGTGACAACGGAACCAACTTCCGAGGAGCTGAGCGAGAGATCAGAGAATGCCTTAGGCAATGGAACCAGGAAAAGATTACTCGCACACTGATGGAGCATGGCTGCGACTGGGTATTTTCACCACCAACGGCAAGCCACAGAGGAGGTATCTGGGAACGTCTCATACGTTCCATCCGTCGTATTCTTCTATCGTTAACCGGTGGCCAAATGGTGAATGACGAAACGCTAAGTACCTTATTAACTGAAGTGGAGAAGATTTTGAACAGCAGACCGATAACGAAGTTATCTGATGACCCGCGAGACCTTTCTGCGCTAACTCCGAATCATCTACTGATGCTGAGGCCGAACTCGTCAAGCAGTGTGCTCACTACGACCGCTCCCAAGTTGACACGAAGATGGAGACAAGCACAACATCTAGCTGACGTTTTCTGGTCGCGGTGGATCAAGGAATACGTTCCTGATTTGCAGGTGCTGGTGGTCAACGAGTCAGTGCCAAGAGGACAGTGGTACATGGGGATAGTTGATCAGTCGATAGTTGGCAAAGACGGAGCGGTGAGGGAAGTTATAGTCAGAACAAACAATGGCAGCCAAAGAAGAGATGTTCGGCAACTATGTCTGCTAGAAGATACGAGTGAAAATTAACTTCCAGACTGGAGCATTGACCTCTAAAGTAAATCGTCTATTACCGTCCTATGCCTCACTAATCCATTTCTATATTACTCTTTTTTATTATTTTCCGTTGGGCGGACCCGGGGAGTGTTGATTCCGGCCAGAATCAACAGGAGTTGTGTCCGGATTACGCCAATTGAAATGAAGAGTTCGATGGCAAAAGGTTGACCGGAGGCTCGAACCACCGAACCTCCACGCCCCGCGCATCAACGCTACCACTCGGCCACTCGTCCACGGTCAGGGATGTGTACAATGTCAATGCTAACTGTTCCCATACCTACAACCCATTGGTCAAACTGTCGTACTGTAGGTCCTACCTATATATCCCTGTATTGATTACATTAAATACTGGACGAACATTTCTTACATTATTACACGTAACTCACTCTGCGTAGACACTACGAACTCTCACTTGAACTCGCCTTCTTTGTTTACTTTGTACCGCCGCATTGGACTGTTTACGCTACCGTATTATTGGTTATTTGCTGACGGTTAAATTCCGTGCACAGAGTTCACTTGGTTGTAAGTTGTGTAATTTGCTAACTGTTGCTTATTTCTGTACAGAACCAGTTTTATCCGAGTAAACCTTCAACGTTCTGTCTTGTTCTGCCCTGAATCAAGAGGTTTACAGCTGCCCCGATAGACTGCGTATAGCCGAGAATCCTGATAGATTCTACGGGACGTTTAATAGTCTGCTCAACAGCTAAGAGGAGTAACTTGGGAAATATACATAATGGGATTTTGAAGCTTCAACCAGGCTGTTTTCCGTAGAGCCATCCTGCCTGAGATGGCACGCTGACGAACTGCGGTGGTCCTCGAAGCGCACAACTTTACATGCCAGATGTTATAAGAAAGAGGCTGAAAACTTACTCCCAGTAGAATGGCACCGAAGCACGACGACATAACCACTTATGTTTGGCGGCTGTTCTCATTCCAAATCGCAAGCAAAGTCGGCAACTTCCGTGGAAAGGAAGTTCAACGTTGATCCGCCAGAAATCTCGTTGGTGGGTCAACAAACTGCTTCATTGGTAGTTTAAGAGTAGTGTCTTGCAAATGTCTGTGCACCAAACAGAGGGACTGGTCAGCAACATATTCTGGTGCGTTGAAGTCTTTCTGGGATGTGTCTACGGATGAACTGCAAAATATCAGACCAGTTAGAAGTAAGCATTTGTAGACAGCGATCCCTGTTAGCAATCCACCCTCACGCATGTTCATGCGCAATTTCAGACTTCTAAAGTTTCATCTGAGGAATTGAACGAGTTTGTTTTCATCGAGTCAAAAGTATTTTTGACGTACAAAGCAATACCACCTCCCTGTCGCCCAGCTGCCCGATCACATGTGAACAGTGCACTAGTTCTTGGTTTAAAAAGGGGGGGGAGTAGCTTGCCGTTTTATAGGTCTTGTGAATGCCGTGCTTCCATGAAGACAGGACTTTTCAGTTGACTGCTATCCGCTGGATCCGCACATCATGCGCCTTGTCACTTAGAATACGCACACTGCTCACGGCTACCTGAAGTAGGCTGTAACCTCGAATTTTGGGACTGTGTGATAGAAACACCGGATTTAAGAGGGCTGAAGAGAACTGTGAGCGAACCACCCTGAAACCTGCAAGCTTAAGTCCACGTTCACCTGCCGCAAGTCATGCCAGTAGGTCCCTAAGGGCCTCACTTCGTTCAAGACGATCGGGGAAAGACAGATCTCCGTGGATGTGCTCACGGTTAGATCCTTGAGTTGAAACGGTGGTGGACAGGACTACCTCCAGTAGCTAGTGTATGAATTTGGAGGCACCCCGGAATGATACACAGGCGCATTAGCTTGTAAACTGTGACGCCTGGGAACCTTAGGAGTTAAAGCTTCGTTTTACAAACCTTGAGCCAGGTGAGGCCAGTGACTGTGTAGCTCCTGGGGGTTTCTCCAGAGATTCCTTTGTGCTCCGAAAGATGAGACTATACTCCGCGGAAGAATGTCCACGTCATCGTGTACTTGTTGTACAGGTTTCCGTGAACGCCACGTTGCTGCAGTCTGCAGATATTCCCGATGACAGAAGTTCCGATGCACTTGACATGCGCCCTTCCCGTACCTTTGTGGGGGATATTGTGAAGATCACCAACAGATGTGGAGTGCCCAGTAAAGCATGGAGTTTTTTGGTCACAGTTATCTTGGAATCCCTTTTTCATTTTTTTTCCACCGACCTTGCCAGTCGAAGTTTCCAAAGGGTACTTTTCAATTAATACTGCGGATGCTTGCAGCTGGCAAAGTTGATCAGTTCACCGTCACCGACTGACATTACCGTCAGATTAGCAACAGTGGTGGCGTAGCTCGGTATACTCGTAACAGTGTTACCAGCAAGCGAATCGTTTAGTGCAAACTGTCAACTAACTGCAGTTGTGGCATCTAGTGAAGTGACGGCATTCGATGAGGTATCTACATCTAGGACGGCAGGGGGGTCAGTACCCAGAGTGTCACACTCCTACCCCAAAGTGGATCGACCAGTAGGTGTGATATCGGAACACGCATCAGCGGAATTGTCTGAATCGACATCTATCAAAAGATCAACCGTGCGCTCATTCGCTTACAATCGTCGGCGATCAACAGCTCATTTAAGTGAGCTGTCAAGTGAACGAAGCTTACTCAGCTTGGAGAGGATTTGTCCGATATTAAGGCCACAAGTGACCTCCTCGTATGAACCTTTGGCGCAGCAGTCAGCGCAGTAAAACGGCATTCAACTAGCGTTCACACGGAGGCGACATTGATTGGGTCGGAGACCGGGGACATGGATCGTGCCTATCAACGTGCACTTCACGCCAATACGGCATATCATCCGAGAACGGTGACCTTGATCACTATAGTCCGGTCGGCCGCAAAGCAGTGAAGACACTAATGCTGCTTTCGCCCTGGATTTCTTAGTGTTACTTTTTTATATACCGAAGACAAACGGGAAGTATGGGAAATAGGGGTAATTCTACAAATTTGGACGTGGTGGCTGCAGGATCGGTCGGCAAGAGGGCGCCAACAGACGACAAGTACAATGGAATCACCACCTTGCTGGCAGCCATTGGCGATTCCGTTAGGGGTGAAGTAGAGTTGTTTCAATATGTTGTATGGATAGATTTATTTTGAAGACATGTATATTCGCATGTGCGCAAAAGTATACTTCATATTTATGCAACGAATCTAGTGCATAACAGGAGGGAATTCCGTTATAATCGACGAAGTAGTCGTTGTACGTATAAACTCGTTCTTCGTTTAGTTCAACTCTGACCGCTTCGATTATTCACGCGCATACTGTTCAGCTCCACGACCCTTCTGATTGTGCCTGCTGCTTGCGACGTTTGCAAAATTTTTGTGTTATTTCTTTTATTTCTGATGCATCAAGCCATCATTGGTACACGGAAGTATGTGATATTATTCCATATAATGAGGCCATAGTGGCTGTCCGAAGTGCTTGTCAGTCGTTCCACCGATATGCAACGTTCAGTCACCGAATGTAATTGTAATATACGAGTATCCTCGGAAATTATGGACGTTTGCCAGCGTTCTCCACCCACTACGGAGTCCGTACCAGAAGGTACATCACAACTATCTGAAGGCAACTTAAGCCTTATTACTAACGGAATGGTTGGTTTCAGGTATACCGGGAAACTGAACGGTAGCTTGTGTGCGTGATCTTGGAGCTTATCCCATACACACCAGAGTTGTCCACCACCTTCGGGACTGAGCAATTTCTAGCAACATTCCTGAAATGCAGGTTACACGGCTTTTACGCATTTTGAATGAAAGAATACAGAGAGTTGACCCAGTATGCGCGCGAACTTTTGCCTGCGTGACGCACCAAGAAAAAATTTTTCCCCGTTAACGTGGGCGCTTACCCAGACGAACGTACTCACTCAGGGTTGGTTATGGGCACTGTGAGTGCTATTTTAAGCAGGCGGTTACAGCATGTGACGTCTGTAGGGATCCAGTTTATTGTGGATGATTTATCGCCGATGAATGCAGGGAAGTTCACGATATGACTTGTGCTCTGTCGCCTGGTTAAGCCGACTGTAACTCATCCGTTTGTACTTGCTGTGTACGGAGGATGAAACAAACCGGAAGGCCTCAACATATACGTTTTCGACCTACTGCAAGAATTGCGTGATGTGCTATGCAATGACACATTGATTAGCAGTGTGTCGGTTACAGTCTCTTCAGAAGCGGTAACGCACGATATCCCCGCCTGCTCGTATATTAGGCGGGTTCACGAGCACGATGCACATTACGGCCGTGATAAGTGCGACGAAAGAAGATTATACCGCACACCAAGTATCATTCAATTGTGGTATCACGTAGCATGTGAATGAGTTTGGAAGCAACATGAGTGAGGTGAAGTGGATATTTATGGGACTGGCCCTCTGATTATTTGTTACCTGTGGGCCTGCAATGCGTTTTCACATAATGTTTTTCAACTATATGCAGCGTTTTGCACAGTATTTTATACTTCATAATTTTCATTGTCTTTCTGCACTTTTTGCCTCGTTCGAATTCACATGTACACTGGACGTTCAAACCAAATGATTTGAACGAATCAACAATACAAAATACATTTCCTTAAAGGTCGTCAGCCGTGCATTCTCTCTGTGCTCTTTGTCGCTGGTGTGCTGATTTCTAAGAAGTTGAGGGCTAACGGAATCATTCAATTATTTCAGCACAGCTCCGAATTTACCTTTCATTACAACTCTCTTCATTGTGAACTCAAAACCACTTTGGAACAACACGACGGAACGTATCTATTCGATACGTTTATTCAGTGTGACAGAACTTTAAACCAACGCATCTTCACAAACTATTGTAAATCAGTTCTCTTCATTTCCATAACATATTGGCTTCGCGTTTACATTCAAACATTGTATAGTGTTTAGATCCACTACATGCGCCGAACTGTGCACACTAAAAGTCTTGTTGAACTGTGTTGTCGTGTAGCGTGTGTTCCATAGAAATCAGAATTATTTTTTGCATATAAATAACTTCCATTTTAGCCTCCATCGTTTGGTTCATTCGCTACTTCGAAAGGTTTTTCAGCGGATGGTCTAATGCATACAATGCTTTTTCCAGGAAACAGAATCACATACGAAAGAATGAGATTTACACGAGAAGGTTCCATTTGGTATATTTTATTCGCTGCTGCAAACACTTCCTATTCACTCCTGATGAGCCTTCTTTCCCATCGAATGCGTAACATAACGTGAGATCGGTTTACGATAGTTAAGTTGTACTTCAAAGGTGAAGTGCGTTTTTTGGGGGGAGTCCGTGGTGGAATGCGTCACTTTGGGTACATTTAGGGGTGAATTGCATCGTCTCAAGTTAATTTAGGGGTGTATTACGTCGCTTGGGGTAAATTTAGGGGTGGATTTTGCCGCTTCGGGTTGGTTATGGATGAATTACGTTGTTTCAAGTTCATTAAGGGGTAAGTTAGAGTACGGGAAATAGATCAGTCAAAAAAGATTGCGTTGTAATTGTTAAGGTCGCGTTAGGAAACATGTCTCAAATCGTTAACGAATTCCCACGCCATCTCCGAGTTTGTCCTTTAGACTGAATCAGAGGTTCAATCTAATTCATCCATAATTGTTTTAGCAGGGTAACACCAATCTGAGAGGCTTCGGTGAGTCTGTCTGACCATTGTGAAAGTCCTCTGTTAAAAAACCTAAGCTACTTCCAGAAAAAGCTGCAGCAGTAACCGAAATTCTTATGAATCCTGTTGCGATATTAACAATAGCTTCTAGTAAGCAGTTTATGATAAAAATATCGCCTCTTAAGTGTCAAAAGGACGGTGAAGATTTGTAGACGGGGATTTCGTAGTACAACGACACCTCAACAGGTTTTAAAGAATATCAGTTTCGTATTCCGTACCTCCCAAATCCAGGACAGACCATGCACTGATACATTGCAGAGAACCGTATATACTCAGTTTCATCTTCAGGACTCGATGGAAACCTGCGCTTGTTGACGTCCTGATGCTAGACTGGTGTGGTTCGGAAGTTGACCAGACTGCGATCCTGTCGATGCGATGCATTCAAGTGTGTAGTTGCCGGCGATCGTGTGGCTTTCTTAAGGAACCCGAATGCAACATGTTTTCCCGCTCGTTTGTTTTGTATACATGATTTTCTGCATGTTCATTATAGAGGGCTCGATAAAGACTCAGCACCACTTTCTTAAGCCGTGCAAGTAATTAGAGACAGCAAATGCTTGTCATCTTCCTAACGATTCGTCTGTCATCGCATTCTATGGGGTCGCGTGACCTGTACATTTTGAACCTTGTTTAATGCACGCGAAGGTTTCACGTACTTCTTGCATGGCGCGCTTTTGAAAGTCGCCGGGTGGGCCGGAGTCCACTTTGCGCTTCTTTTCCTTCCAGAATAGACTAGAAACAACTACCCCTCACATTTCAAAAAATATTAGAAATATACGGTTTGTTTCCACCTCTATCGTGTTCGTTCTGTTCGATGCACGTTGAGACTACGTTGTGATTGCTCCTCAGAAAAGGCGTTTTACATGTTAGTGGACGAGGGCTGAGCGCACATCCACTTTTTCATCACAAACAGTGATCTAGAGATGAGGGTAAAATAGAAAATAAATGACAAGTCCTAGTTGTCTTGAAGTGCAGGACTGAAATCGTACTTCAAATTCGTACAAAGTAGTAAAAATTTTGTTCCAACATGTCTGGTTCTGCCCTGAATAAATCTAACTCGAAAATCATTGCGGACAATCTGTTCCATTATTTGGCTACTCGGTTGGCAAAAAGTTAAAGCGAGCGGCCAATCTTGATCTCGTTTTCTCAGTCGTGAATCTGTGATCACTAATACTTCGGTCCTAGCGCATAACGAACAAACATGTTAAAGAGTTTATGGCAGCGCGATGGTTAATTTTGTACAATTTGACCAGGTCCCTTCTTAACCCCGTCGTTTGAGTGAGAATAAGTCCAGCGATCTTAGTCACTCTTGATGGTTCAGGCCCTTCGCACCTTATACAACGTGTGTGGCGAGTTCTTGTGCTTTTTCGAGGACAGCAATGTTTCTTTTCTGGAATATGTTGACCAGGCTTTGGCACAGTACTACAAATGGGGGCGATCTACGGCCAAGTACAGCAGATTGAACACCGCTAAACACGGGTCAGTCTTCACGAAAGTCATTCGATATAACGGTCGCCGGGATACTGTCGCAGCCGCGATACACGAGGCAGTCTGGGAAAACACACCGGCTGATATGTTTACGCACGCCACAGTGTGTAGCGACCTGGAGGTTTCACCAGCCTGCCTGCAGTATGGTGTGTGAAACAGTTCCAAAGCTCTTCGTTGCGTATTGTGCCTGGACTTTTAAGAAAGTTCGCGTGATATATGCTCTCCAGTTGTTTGTCTGCATGCCATGTGACTTTGGCGCGAACCCGAACCGCACGCTTCCAGTTTTCTCGCTCGTCGATGGCCGGTCTCTAGCTTCTGTAGCTAACTTGCGTGTCTGTGCCATTCATGGCGCTGTAAAAAACCTACCATATTTCGTCGAATAATTATCCAACCTCAATTCTTAACTACCCTTCTTGCGTTTCGTGTCCGGTCAATTCATACCTGGGAAAAACGACCTGGCGCGCCGTGCATTGAAAGTGACCTCAGTACCCGTCTCTCGTGTTGTCATTTTGTTGCTAGCCCGATTATCTGTCCATGTGCGCCCCCAGACACCTGGGATTCGACTAAGTAGCGTTAGATAGATGACCTTCTAGGACTTCAGCGATAAGGCTCATTTCAGTGTCCATGCACCGATTTTCGAAGTGTTCTTCGGGAGGGTATCCCAGTCCGATGAAATCCCAATCAGCTTTACATCATCTGCATATAGGCAACGTGGGCTGCCTAAATTGTCGGTCAAGCCCATTTATGTATATCGTGAGAGGCGGGGAGCTGGGAATCAACCTTGAAGTGCTCCGCTTCGTCTGAAAAACTATTCTTACCGACTTCCACACGACCTCCCAGCGAGAAGTATCTGGATCCACTTACAGTTTCTCATGACCTCTAATTCAGTAGCCTATGGTTGTTAGAATCGAAAGCTTTCTGGAAAGCCAGAAAGCGCATCTCAATGATCTCTGTATCCGGCTTATCTTACAGTGTATGAAGATCCCAGCAGACTGGCAAAACAAGACCTACCCCCCAGGGAAAGCAGCGTTGAAGAACTATGACTAACCTCTATTCACAGAGGTACCTGCGGCTACCCTCTTGTAACATGTGTATAAAAATTGTGCTGACGACCCTGGTCGAGCTACCGGTCGATAAGTTCCGACAACTGATCAGTTACTATATTTGATGATGGGAACTGTGGTGGCTTCCTCCCTGTCCGTCACCACTACATCTGTATTCAGGGCGACTTAAAATATGAGTGAATGGTTACCCTACCGAATTGGTATGGGGTTTTGTAGTATCTGCAGTTCATCGTTATATTATGTAATTCATCCTTGTAGGTTTTTTTCATGAACGGCTTTGTTAACTTTATCTGTACACCTGTTTGGAAACACCGTCAACATATTTTGACTTCGAGTGGCAACAAGAATAAACGGGAGTTTCCATGCACCATCACTGCCTTCTACATTTAAGTAATTTTTTAGCTGGTGAGGTAATTGCATGGTGAAATGTTTTAGCCGCGCGCATCTGTTGATCTACCTACGCTCAAGATTTGTCGTCCCAAGCCACGTGTGGAATTATCGCTTGGTCGTCATTGGCGCAGTTCTCCTCTTGCTTGGTGGCCCATCCAATTCAACAGACCTCGACTTTTTAGTGGGTGGTTTCATTTCCATTAATAGATCTTCCGGTTTATTTGTGCGCATACATTCTGTAGTTATCCGTTACCCTCATACTTCTTTGGTACCACATTTTGGTCAATTTTACCATTTGATTGGTTAAGTCACTACAGGTTTTGAATGGCCAGGTGGATGCTGTCTGGTCATGAGGACTTTGTAGTGTTTAGCAGGGATATCGCTCAGCCAATGTCACGGGGCCTAATGTCCCACATTCACCATGCTTGCACATCTTGAGTAAGAAATGCTTTCAGATACTCTGTTATCCGAGCAACAAACACCTTAAAACTGTGCAATAAACGTGTCCGCTACGCGCTTGTCAGTCAGCCTGGTCTCTCTGATAATCGAAAGTGTTGGGAAGAGGAATTTTTCCCAAGTATTTGCCCTAATTGCCCAGGAAATAGATTTTCAATTTTGGGAATTTGTAAATTGCATTTTCGCGCTCGCCTGCGATTGGTCCGCTGAGTGGCTTGAGCTCAACGCTACTCACAACGCGTGAATAGAGCTGCTTTTCACCGCTATTCCGTCCTTGAGCTACGCAGCCAATAAAGTGGGTTCCGAAGCCGTCTTTCTGCTCACTGGTTGGGAGGTTCTAAGTTGCGAAGTTTGGGTCTAGATATTTGCGATTTGTCCATCGTATCACATGGCGATTATGTTGCGTCCCATCCGCGATCAAGATATTGCTCCTGGCCGTTGTGGTCGTTCTCATTTTCCTCTCTTGGAAGGGCATTTGTGACAGAAAATGTGGTCCAAGTTTGCCTTTTTAAGGTGGACGTGGTTTAGGCATAACCGTAAAACGCCGTAGCGTTCTGCTTAACGTCTTATGCGCCAATAGAGGTGATGCACTCCAGCGAGCAGTCTGCCATTTATAATGAATTTGCTTCGAGCTCCTATTGTTGTGAGGTTAAACCTTTTGTCGAGTACATGACCTCCAAGCCATACGCTTACGCTGGAACGCTCTCTTAACAGTGAGACGAGCCACTGGCTTCCGAACCCTTCTATCTTTTTTAGAGGCGGACGTTTTTTTGGTAAGGCTAGAGGTTTTCAAGTGGTTGATTGCCCCCATTAACTGTCGACGTCTTCGTGGAAACTGAAGTGTCAAGTTATTCCAACGTTTCACTGTTAGCTTCCCGCGGTCAATTTGGTAAGAAACTCGCACGTTTTTGCAAGTTTCACCGACAGGGAACATTTCGGCGATTAACAAATCGTCGTGTGATCGCTATTTCCTAGCAGTGCTACAGCCGATACGTTTTCTATGTCGCTGCTGTGAAAAGTCAGGACTTAGTCTAATGTTGGGGTTGGCTGATCACGTCAGAAGCTTATGGCGGCGTCAACATCTGTTGATGTGAAACCGTTGACAAGAGTAAACAGTTTGTGAACAAGGCCTTTTCTACCAACAGAGTTCGACGGCCAGTTGGCTTTAACGCCACTGGACTTTCTCAGAATTAGTAGTCGACAACCTCATCGGCAAGCTATCTAAAACGATTTCAACAACGCTGCATCTTCCTCTGGTGTCGATTCCGGATTTCAGTATACCTCAACGAACATCTACAAGGGAGTTGACATGGGGGAGATTGGGGGCGATTCGACTACCCACGCAACG
>LOND01004938.1:19023-29672 GCA_014220965.1 Paragonimus kellicotti
TTTACTCACTGCGAGTGGGAGTCCGATTGGACCGGGCGCCAATGTCTTTCGAAACTATGCACCCCGTCATACTACCCGGCAAGCATTTCATGACAGACCTGATAATATCGCATTATCATAAGACGAATGGACACGTCGGTACACTCCAAGTTCTTTCGGAACTTCGAACTCGTTATTGGATTCTTCAAGGACAAGCCGCGGTACGTCGTGTACTGAGTACTTGCTCCCATTGTAGACGCTGGCATTCCCGACCTGGTAGACAAATTATGGCTCCTATGCCGGAAGATCGTCTTTTCCCGGACCGTCCACCTTTTTCAGCTGTCGGTATAGACTATTTCGGCCCCTTACTGGTCAAACGTGGTCGTGGCACAGAGAAAAGGTATGGTTGCATTTTACTTTGCTTGACGATGAGAGCAGTGCATATCGAAGTTGTCTATACGCTCGAGACGGATTCTTTTTATGTGCCTTCTCCCGGTTTGTATCGCGACGTGGATGTCCCATGCGTATCTACAGTGACAACGGAACCAACTTCCGAGGAGCTGAGCGAGAGATCAGAGAATGCCTTAGGCAATGGAACCAGGAAAAGATTACTCGCACACTTGATGGAGCATGGCTGCGACTGGGTATTTTCACCACCAACGGCAAGCCACAGAGGAGGTATCTGGGAACGTCTCATACGTTCCATCCGTCGTATTCTTCTATCGCTAACCGGTGGCCAAATGGTGAATGACGAAACGCTAAGTACCTTATTAACTGAAGTGGAGAAGATATTGAACGGCAGACCGATAACGAAGTTATCTGATGACCCGCGAGACCTTTCTGCGCTAACTCCGAATCATCTACTGATGCTGAGGCCGAACTCGTCAAGCAGTGTGCTCACTACGACCGCTCCCAAGTTGACACGAAGATGGAGACAAGCACAACATCTAGCTGACGTTTTCTGGTCGCGATGGATCAAGGAATACGTTCCTGATTTGCAGGTGCTGGTGGTCAACGAGTCAGTGCCAAGAGGACAGTGGTACATGGGGATAGTTGATCAGTCGATAGTTGGCAAAGACGGAGCGGTGAGGGAAGTTATAGTCAGAACAAACAATGGCAGCCAAAGAAGAGATGTTCGGCAACTATGTCTGCTAGAAGATACGAGTGAAAATTAACTTCCAGACTGGAGCATTGACCTCTAAAGTAAATCGTCTATTACCGTCCTATGCCTCACTAATCCATTTCTATATTACTCTTTTTATTATTTTCCGTTGGGCGGACCCGGGGAGTGTTGATTCCGGCCAGAATCAACAGGAGTTGTGTCCGGATTACGCCAATTGAAATGAAGAGTTCGATGGCAAAAGGTTGACCGGAGGCTCGAACCACCGAACCTCCACGCCCCGCGCATCAACGCTACCACTCGGCCACTCGTCCACGGTCAGGGATGTGTACAATGTCAATGCTAACTGTTCCCATACCTACAACCCATTGGTCAAACTGTCGTACTGTAGGTCCTACCTATATATCCCTGTATTGATTACATTAAATACTGGACGAACATTTCTTACATTATTACACGTAACTCACTCTGCGTAGACACTACGAACTCTCACTTGAACTCGCCTTCTTTGTTTATTTGTACCGCCGCATTGGACTGTTTACGCTACCGTATTATTGGTTATTTGCTGACGGTTAAATTCCGTGCACAGAGTTCACTTGGTTGTAAGTTGTGTAATTTGCTAACTGTTGCTTATTTCTGTACAGAACCAGTTTTATCCGAGTAAACCTTCAACGTTCTGTCTTGTTCTGCCCTGAATCAAGAGGTTTACAGCTGCCCCGATAGACTGCGTATAGCCGAGAATCCTGATAGATTCTACGGGACGTTTAAATAGTCTGCTCAACAGCTAAGAGGAGTAACTTGGGAAATATACATAATGGGATTTTGAAGCTTCAACCAGGCTGTTTTCGTAGAGCCATCCTGCCTGAGATGGCACGCTGACGAACTGCGGTGGTCCTCGAAGCGCACAACTTTACATGCCAGATGTTATAAGAAAGAGGCTGAAAACTTACTCCCAGTAGAATGGCACCGAAGCACGACGACATAACCACTTATGTTTGGCGGCTGTTCTCATTCCAAATCGCAAGCAAAGTCGGCAACTTCCGTGGAAAGGAAGTTCAACGTTGATCCGCCAGAAATCTCGTTGGTGGGTCAACAAACTGCTTCATTGGTAGTTTAAGAGTAGTGTCTTGCAAATGTTCCTGTTGCACCCAAACAAGAGGGAGATTGTCAACACATATCTGGTGCGTTGAAGTCTTCTGGGATGTGTCTACGGATGAACTGCAAAATATCAGACGAGTTAGAAGTAAGCATTTGTAGACAGCGATCCCTGTTAGCAATCCACCCTCACGCATGTTCATGCGCGATTTGAGACTTCTAAAGTTTCATCTGAGGAATTGAACGAGTTTGTTTTCATCGAGTCAAAAGTATTTTTGACGTACAAAGCAATACCACCCCCCTGTCGTCCCAGCTGCCCGATCACATGTGAACAGTGCATAGTCTGTTAGAAGTAGCTTGCCGTTTTATAGGTCTTGTGAATGCCGTGCTTCCATGAAGACAGGACTTTTCAGTTGACTGCTATCCGCTGGATCCCGCACATCATGCGCCTTGTCACTTAGAATACGCACACTGCTCACGGCTACCTGAAGTAGGCTGTAACCTCGATTTTTGGACTGTGTGATAGAAACACCGGATTTAAGAGGGCTGAAGAGAACTGTGAGCGAACCACCCTGAAACCTGCAAGCTTAAGTCCACGTTCACCTGCCGCAAGTCATGCCAGTAGGTCCCTAAGGGCCTCACTTCGTTCAAGACGATCGGGGAAAAGACAGATCTTCGTGGATGCTCACGTTAGATCCTTTGAGTTTGAACGGTGGTAGACAGGACTACCCTCAGTAGCCTATTGTATGGATTTGGAGGCACCCCGGAATGATACACAGGCGCCGTTAGCTTGTAAACTGTGACGCCTGGGAACCTTAGGAGTTAAAGCTTCGTTTTACAAACCTTGAGCCAGGTGAGGCCAGTGACTGTGTAGCTCCTGGGGGTTTCTCCAGAGATTCCTTTGTGCTCCGAAAGATGAGACTAGACTCCGCGAAGAATGCCCACGTCATCGTGTACTTGTTGTACAGGTTTCCGTGAACGCCACGTTGCTGCAGTCTGCAGATATTCCCGATGACAGAAGTTCCGATGCACTTGACATGCGCCCTTCCCGTACCTTTGTGGGGGATATTGTGAAGATCACCAACAGATGTGGAGTGCCCAGTAAAGCATGGAGTTTTTTGGTCACAGTTATCTTGGACTCCCTTTTTCATTTTTTTTCCACCGACCTTGCCAGTCGAAGTTTCCAAAGGGTACTTTTCAATTAATACTGCGGATGCTTGCAGCTGGCAAAGTTGATCAGTTCACCGTCACCGACTGACAGTACCGTCAGATTAGCAACAGTGGTGGCGTAGCTCGGTATACTCGTAACAGTGTTACCAGCAAGCGAATCGTTTAGTGCAAACTGTCAACTAACTGCAGTTGTGGCATCTAGTGAAGTGACGGCATTCGATGAGGTATCTACATCTAGGACGCAGGGGTCAGTACCCAGAGTGTCACACTCCTACCCCAAAGTGGATCGACCAGTAGGTGTGATATCGGAACACGCATCAGCGGAATTGTCTGAATCGACATCTATCAAAAGATCAACCGTGCGCTCATTCGCTTACAATCGTCGGCGATCAACAGCTCATTTAAGTGAGCTGTCAAGTGAACGAGCTTACTCAGCTTGGAGAGGATTTGTCCGATATTAAGGCCACAAGTGACCTCCTCGTATGAACCTTTGGCGCAGCAGTCAGCGCAGTAAAACGGCACTCAACTAGCGTTCACACGGAGGCGACATTGATTGGGTCGGAGACCGGGGCAGTGATCGTGGTATCAACGTGCACATTCGCCATACGGCATATCATCCGAGGAACCGGTGACCTGGTCACTATAGCCCGGTCGGCCGCAAAGCAGTGAAGACACTAATGCTGCTTTCGCCCTGAATTTCTTAGTGTTACTTTTTTTATACCGAAGACAAACGGGAAGTATGGGGAATAGGGGTAATTCTACAAATTTGGACGTGGTGGCTGCAGGATCGGTCGGCAAGAGGGCGCCAACAGACGACAAGTACAATGGAATCACCACCTTGCTGGCAGCCATTGGCGATTCCGTTAGGGGTGAAGTAGAGTTGTTTCAATATGTTGTATGGATAGATTTATTTTGAAGACATGTATATTCGCATGTGCGCAAGTATACTTCATATTTATGCAACGAATCAAGTGCGTAACAGGAGGGAATTCCGTTGTAATCGACGAAGTAGTCGTTGTACGTATAAACTCGTTCTTCGTTTAGTTCAACTCTGACCGCTTTGATTATTCACGCGCATACTGTTCAGCTCCACGACCCTTCTGATTGTGCCTGCTGCTTGCGACGTTTGCAAAATTTGTGATTATGTCTGATCAGCATCATGGTAACACGGAAGTATGTGATATTATTCCATATAATGAGGCCATGGTGGCTGTCCGAAGTGCTTGTCAGTCGTTCCACCAATATGCAACGTTCAGTCACCGAATGTAATTGTAATATACGAGTATCCTCGGAAATTATGGACGTTTGCCAGCGTTCTCCACCCACTACGGAGTCCGTACCAGAAGGTACATCACAACTATCTGAAGGCAACTTAAGCCTTATTACTAACGGAATGATTGGTTTCAGGTATACCGGGAAACTGAACGGTAGCTTGTGTGCGTGATCTTGGAGCTTATCCCATACACACCAGAGTTGTCGACCACCTTCGGGACTGGGCAATTTCCAGCAACACTCCTGAAAGTGCAGGTGACACGACTTTTACGCATCTTGAAGGAAAGAATACCGGAGTTACCCAGTGATGCGCGAACTTTGCTGGTGACGCCAAGAAATTTCCCGTTAAGTGGCGCTTACCCAGACGAACGTACTCACTCAGGGTTGGTTATGGGCACTGTGAGTGCTATTTTAAGCAGGCGGTTACAGCATGTGACGTCTGTAGGGATCCAGTTTATTGTGGATGGTTTATCACCGATGAATGCAGGGAAGTTCGCGAATATGGCTTGTGCTTCTGTCGCCTGGTTAAGCCGACTGTAACTCATCCGTTTGTAGTTGCTGTGTATGGAGGATGAAACAAACCGGAAGGCCTCAACATATACGTTTTCGACCTACTGCAAGAATTGCGTGATGTGCTATGCAATGGCACATTGATTAGCAGTGTGTCGGTTACAGTCTCTTCAGAAGCGGTAACGCACGATATCCCCCGCCTGCTCGTATATTAGGCGGGTTCATGAGAACGATGCACATTACGGCCGTGATAAGTGCGACGAAAGAAGATTATACCGCACACCAAGTATCATTCAATTGTGGTATCACGTAGCATGTGAATGAGTTTGGAAGCAACATGAGTGAGGTGAAGTGGATATTTATGGGACTGGCCCTCTGATTATTTGTTACCTGTGGGCCTGCAATGCGTTTTCACATAATGTTTTTCAACTATATGCAGCGTTTTGCACAGTATTTTATACTTCATAATTTTCATTGTCTTTCTGCACTTTTTGCCTCGTTCGAATTCACATGTACACTGGACGTTCAAACCAAATGATTTGAACGAATCAACAATACAAAATACATTTCCTTAAAGGTCGTCAGCCGTGCAATTCTCTCTGTGCTCTTTGTCGCTGGTGTGCTGATTTCTAAGAAGTTGAGGGCTAACGGAATCATTCAATTATTTCAGCACAGCTCCGAATTTACCTTTCATTACAACTCTCTTCATTGTGAACTCAAAACCACTTTGGAACAACACGACGGAACGTATCTATTCGATACGTTTATTCAGTGTGACAGAACTTTAAACCAACGCATCTTCACAAA
The DNA here is from genome assembly GCA_014220965.1 of Paragonimus kellicotti. Taxonomy (NCBI): domain Eukaryota; kingdom Metazoa; phylum Platyhelminthes; class Trematoda; order Plagiorchiida; family Troglotrematidae; genus Paragonimus; species Paragonimus kellicotti. The sequence continues at coordinate 24,977 of LOND01004938.1, forward strand.
CTATTGTAAATCAGTTCTCTTCATTTCCATAACATATTGGCTTCGCGTTTACATTCAAACATTGTATAGTGTTTAGATCCACTACATGCGCCGAACTGTGCACACTAAAAGTCTTGTTGAACTGTGTTGTCGTGTAGCGTGTGTTCCATAGAAATCAGAATTATTTTTTGCATATAAATAACTTCCATTTTAGCCTCCATCGTTTGGTTCATTCGCTACTTCGAAAGGTTTTTCAGCGGATGGTCTAATGCATACAATGCTTTTTCCAGGAAACAGAATCACATACGAAAGAATGAGATTTACACGAGAAGGTTCCATTTGGTATATTTTATTCGCTGCTGCAAACACTTCCTATTCACTCCTGATGAGCCTTCTTCCCATCGAATGCGTAACATAACGTGAGATCGGTTTACGATAGTTAAGTTGTACTTCAAAGGTGAAGTGCGTTTTTTGGGGGCAGTCCGTGGTGGAATGCGTCACTTTGGGTACACTTAGGGGTGAATTGCATCGTCTCAAGTTAATTTAGGGGTGTATTACGTCGCTTGGGGTAAATTTAGGGGTGGATTTTGCCGCTTCGGGTTGGTTATGGATGAATTACGTTGTTTCAAGTTCATTAAGGGGTAAGTTAGAGTACGGGAAATAGATCAGTCAAAAAAGATTGCGTTGTAATTGTTAAGGTCGCGTTAGGAAACATGTCTCAAATCGTTAACGAATTCCCACGCCATCTCCGAGTTTGTCCTTTAGACTGAATCAGAGGTTCAATCTAATTCATCCATAATTGTTTTAGCAGGGTAACACCAATCTGAGAGGCTTCGGTGAGTCTGTCTGACCATTGTAAAAGTCCTCTGTTAAAAAACCTAAGCTACTTCCAGAAAAAGCTGCAGCAGTAACCGAAATTCTTATGAATCCTGTTGCGATATTAACAATAGCTTCTAGTAAGCAGTTTATGATAAAAATATCGCCTCTTAAGTGTCAAAAGGACGGTGAAGATTTGTAGACGGGGATTTCGTAGTACAACGACACCTCAACAGGTTTTAAAGAATATCAGTTTCGTATTCCGTACCTCCCAAATCCAGGACAGACCATGCACTGATACATTGCAGAGAACCGTATATACTTAGTTTCATCTTCAGGACTCGATGGAAACCTGCGCCTGTTGACGTCCTGATGCTTGACTGGTGTGGTTCGGAAGTTGACCAGACTGCGTTTTCTGTCGATGCGATGCATTCAAGTGTGTAGTTGCCAGCGATCGTGTGGCTTTCTTAAGGAACCCGAATGCAACATGTTTTCCCGCTCGTTTGTTTTGTATACATGATTTTCTGCATGTTCATTATAGAGGGCTCGATAAAGACTCAGCACCACTTTCTTAAGCCGTGCAAGTAATTAGAGACAGCAAATGCTTGTCATCTTCCTAACGATTCGTCTGTCATCGCATTCTATGGGGTCGCGTGACCTGTACATTTTGAACGTTGTTTAATGCACGCGAAGGTTTCACGTACTTCTTGCATGGCGCGCTTTTGAAAGTCGCCGGGTGGGCCGGAGTCCACTTTGCGCTTCTTTTCCTTCCAGAATAGACTAGAAACAACTACCCCTCACATTTCAAAAAATATTAGAAATATACGGTTTGTTTCCACCTCTATCGTGTTCGTTCTGTTCGATGCCTGTTGGACTACGTTTCGATTGCTCTTCAGAAAAGGCGTTTTAGATTGTTAGTGGACGAGGGCTGAGCGCACATCCACTTTTTCATCACAAACAGTGATCTAGAGATGAGGGTAAAATAGAAAATAAATGACAAGTCCTAGTTGTCTTGAAGTGCAGGACTGAAATCGTACTTCAAATTCGTACAAAGTAGTAAAAATTTTGTTCCAACATGTCTGGTTCTGCCCTGAATAAATCTAACTCGAAAATCATTGCGGACAATCTGTTCCATTATTTGGCTACTCGGTTGGCAAAAAGTTAAAGCGAGCGGCCAATCTTGATCTCGTTTTCTCAGTCGTGAATCTGTGATCACTAATACTTCGGTCCTAGCGCATAACGAACAAACATGTTAAAGAGTTTATGGCAGCGCGATGGTTAATTTTGTACAATTTGACCAGGTCCCTTCTTAACCCCGTCGTTTGAGTGAGAATAAGTCCAGCGATCTTAGTCACTCTTGATGGTTCAGGCCCTTCGCACCTTATACAACGTGTGTGGCGAGTTCTTGTGCTTTTTCGAGGACAGCAATGTTTCTTTTCTGGAATATGTTGACCAGGCTTTGGCACAGTACTACAAATGGGGGCGATCTACGGCCAAGTACAGCAGATTGAACACCGCTAAACACGGGTCAGTCTTCACGAAAGTCATTCGATATAACGGTCGCCGGGATACTGTCGCAGCCGCGATACACGAGGCAGTCTGGGAAAACACACCGGCTGATATGTTTACGCACGCCACAGTGTGTAGCGACCTGGAGGTTTCACCAGCCTGCCTGCAGTATGGTGTGTGAAACAGTTCCAAAGCTCTTAGTTGCGTATTGTGCCTGGACTTTTAAGAAAGTTCGCGTGATATATGCTCTCCAGTTGTTTGTCTGCATGCCATGTGACTTTGGCGCGAACCCGAACCGCACGCTTCCAGTTTTCTCGCTCGTCGATGGCCGGTCTCTAGCTTCTGTAGCTAACTTGCGTGTCTGTGCCATTCATGGCGCTGTAAAAAACCTACCATATTTCGTCGAATAATTATCCAACCTCAATTCTTAACTACCCTTCTTGCGTTTCGTGTCCGGTCAATTCATACCTGAGGAAAAACGACCTGGCGCGCCGTGCATTGAAAGTGACCTCAGTACCCGTCTCTCGTGTTGTCATTTTGTTGCTAGCCCGATTATCTGTCCATGTGCGCCCCCAGACACCTGGGATTCGACTAAGTAGCGTTAGATAGATGACCTTCTAGGACTTCAGCGATAAGGCTCATTTCAGTGTCCATGCACCGATTTTCGAAGTGTTCTTCGGGAGGGTATCCCAGTCCGATGAAATCCCAATCAGCTTTACATCATCTGCATATAGGCAACGTGGGCTGCCTAAATTGTCGGTCAAGCCCATTTATGTATATCGTGAGAGGCAGGGAGCTGGGATTCAACCTTGAAGTGCTCCGCTTCGTCTGAAAAAACTATTCTTACCGACTTCCACACGACCTCCCAGCGAGAAGTATCTGGATCCACTTACAGTTTCTCATGACCTCTAATTCAGTAGCCTATGGTTGTTAGAATCGAAAGCTTTCTGGAAAGCCAGAAAGCGCATCTCAATGATCTCTGTATCCGGCTTATCTTACAGTGTATGAAGATCCCAGCAGACTGGCAAAACAAGACCTACCCCCCAGGGAAAGCAGCGTTGAAGAGCTATGACTAACCTCTATTCACAGAGATACCTGCGGCTACCCTCTTGTAACATGTGTATAAAAATTGTGCTGACGACCCTGGTCGAGCTACCGGTCGATAAGTTCCGACAACTGATCAGTTACTATATTTGATGATGGGAACTGTGGTGGCTTCCTCCCTGTCCGTCACCACTACATCTGTATTCAGGGCGACTTAAAATATGAGTGAATGGTTACCCTACCGAATTGGTATGGGGTTTTGTAGTATCTGCAGTTCATCGTTATATTATGTAATTCATCCTTGTAGGTTTTTTTATGAACGGCTTTGTTAACTTTATCTGTACACCTGTTTGGAAACACCGTCAACATATTTTGACTTCGAGTGGCAACAAGAATAAACGGGAGTTTCCATGCACCATCACTGCCTTCTACATTTAAGTAATTTTTTAGCTGGTGAGGTAATTGCATGGTGAAATGTTTTAGCCGCGCGCATCTGTTGATCTACCTACGCTCAAGATTTGTCGTCCCGAGCCACGTGTGGAATTATCGCTTGGTCGTCATTGGCGCAGTTCTCCTCTTGCTTGGTGGCCCATCCAATTCAACAGACCTCGACTTTTTAGTGGGTGGTTTCATTTCCATTAATAGATCTTCCGGTTTATTTGTGCGCATACATTCTGTAGTTATCCGTTACCCTCATACTTCTTTGGTGCCACATTTTGGTCAATTTTACCATTTGATTGGTTAAGTCACTACAGGTTTTGAATGGCCAGGTGGATGCTGTCTGGTCATGAGGACTTTGTAGTGTTTAGCAGGGATATCGCTCAGCCAATGTCACGGGGCCTAATGTCCACATTCACCATGCTTGCACATCTTGAGTAAGAAATGCTTTCAGATACTCTGTTATCCGAGCAACAAACACCTTAAAACTGTGCAATAAACGTGTCCGCTACGCGCTTGTCAGTCAGCCTGGTCTCTCTGATAATCGAAAGTGTTGGGAAGAGGAATTTTTCCCAAGTATTTGCCCTAATTGCCCAGGAAATAGATTTTCAATTTTGGGAATTTGTAAATTGCATTTTCGCGCTCGCCTGCGATTGGTCCGCTGAGTGGCTTGAGCTCAACGCTACTCACAACGCGTGAATAGAGCTGCTTTTCACCGCTATTCCGTCCTTGAGCTACGCAGCCAATAAAGTGGGTTCCGAAGCCGTCTTTCTGCTCACTGGTTGGGAGGTTCTAAGTTGCGAAGTTTGGGTCTAGATATTTGCGATTTGTCTATCGTATCACATGGCGATTATGTTGCGTCCCATCCGCGATCAAGATATTGCTCGTGGCCGTTGTGGTCGTTCTCATT
>LOND01004939.1:6378-24379 GCA_014220965.1 Paragonimus kellicotti
TTAATCCAATTTTTACGATCTCATTAACAATAATTTCGGTCCTTTTATGCTGTTTATAAAACGGCCAACATTTTGGAATATAAACTTAATGAAGCTCAGCGTGTCCTACTGTGGTTATTTTAGTAGAGGTGAACTACCGGCAGAGAAACAGACCAATTTGTCACAGGTTATAGATTGGTCATCACCTCGGTACCGACCATCTGTCAACCGTCCACAACCAAAGATGTTATGAACGATGATAGATGCATTCAAGCAATTGTTGAGATTTTTAAAATATAAATTGGGCAAAATTGGATGAAGTCCATTGTTATTACATGCGAAACAGCGCACAAAGTTATTAACCGGATAGAATGTGTTTTCAAAATGGTTAAAGTGGTTTATCAACATGCTTTTTCTACAGAACTGGTGACATTCAACAAGACAAAATGGCGATTTTTGCTGCTACTGCCTAACATTCTTGATATAAATTTCATTAGGAATTTCCCCTCAGCCGACTTTATTAAACATGGAAAGTCGTTTGTTTTTTCGAACCGAGCTGGCAAGCTGAAAACTATTCACACAAATTTGTACTTCAGCGTCAGACAATATCGTTTATCCAAGCTCACCATAAGATTACCGGCGTTATAACTATCATACTAGCCCCACAGACATAATGGATTGAGCGGAAAGTTCGTTCCATATAGGGAAATACACTACTGGAAGGTTGTATTAGGCGCAAACTCTGAGTCAGGTGCAAATGATGTTTAACTTGAAATTTCTTCTCAGTTTTCAACCATCAGTTTTCTAAAATAAGTTACGTGAAAATGATAACTGAAGCACTGCATTAATTATTATTATTACTGTTGGCCTTGACAACATCTGCATTGACTGTCTAGAAAGGTTCAGTTTCTCTTGATTCACTGCGATTTCACGAAACGAATGGACGAGAAATAACTGCCCACACAGAAAATCTTCCTATATCCCAAACTACTTTACCAGTTCGGTAAACCAATGTCTTGAAAATATGGTAAACGACAAAGCCGGAAAACAATGTCTGAAAGTAGCATAACCGGGTTATACTTCAGTCACTTTTCCAACCCGAGGATTTCTGGTGATGATAGAAACTGCACGTTAGTCTAAACACCATCAAAATCAGCAGCCCGAATATGAACAGCATAAAAGGACCGAAATTATTGTTAATGAGATCGTAAAAATTGGATTAATATGACAGTCAACTTAAGGTAAGTTATTCCAAATACACACATTGGTTTATCGGACTTTTATCTATAAATTGATAGCATTGTTTTTTCTTGCCGGAGTAGAATATTCTTAACAGAAATATGGTTTAATCTCCAGTCGAATGTGTTTTGTGTTCTGCGGCGTCATTACTGGAATTCGACTTTGAAAACCTGTCAGTAGTTTATTAAGAAGTCGGTCATAATCAGTTGATTTGCAAAATTTTTCAATCTCTGATGAGAATACACAATCATTTACAGTAATCGTTGTTCCCAGTGAGAATGGTGTACCTGCCACGAATACTCGTTACCAGTGCTATTCTGTACAGCTAACATATGGTAACAGCACGTACTGTCAGTTATTTGTCATATAGAATGAATATATGACATCATTGGTGAATGAACGGTAGCTTCTGTGAAACGGTCCTCTGACTTGTCAATTGTATTTCAAGTTAATTGAGTTGTGTCACTGACATTTCAAAATTAATGAGCTTGGCCGAGTGCAAACTGAGAAAGCTAGGGTAACTTGGAAACAATCACGTAAAACTAACAAGAAGGTAACAATTAAAACGTAAAAATTGACTGCATATAGAAATCTGGACTAATGAGCATAGTTGTTTCCGTAGGTAAATTTAGATAGCAAGTTTTGTCCTTCCTATTTTCAGGTTCAGTTTCATGTAACTCATCAGATTTGTTTCCAGTTGCTTTCACGTCGGTGGCAGATACAGACAGGAATGCAATCAGCAAGATTTACGAGAAACAAAAAACTATTTTTATGAATCAAACTGGCTATCAAGTTGGAGATTTTTCTACTGTACTTATGCTGCAAATGAATGTTTTTGGTGAGAAGTTACATACTTGACGAATGTTTGCAAATACGCTTCGAGTTATGTTTTTACACATTGGCTGTCAAATTGCAGGATATTTGCAGAAATTTTCTTGATGAAGCCGACGAAATTAATCCAATTAAAAAAATACGAGTTACGTTAATCGTATATTACAAAACCATGAGTGCTGGCAATACGTTACATATACCAGGATTCTGAGATCAATGGTCAAAACCAACTAGACGTCAACTATTTTCTGTACTCCAGTACCCGAAATCCATATAGCTACACGGATGATCAGGGTACACAGAATACGTGCACGTGATGAATGACAATAATCACGAGCACCGTCTTTCAATTCCGACTATGTAACATATTGCTTTTAGGTCATCATACATTAAAATATTTAAACTTTATCAAAACAAATCGACCCCTTCGATTCTTACCTCGCATGTTCGTTCTAGATCGATTTTTATTCATTATCTTACAACGGCTGTCACGTACAATAATTCCTTCGTCCACTCATAATTGCCGTGAACTCAATCAGACGGTATTTTGATTCCATCCGGTGACCTAAAATACCTCCAGACGACAGAACCCATTAACAAAATTGTAACAGATGAGTTGAAACAAAGCTGAATAGTAAAGTAGAAGCGCACTTTTTGGCTCCTCACAGAATGTGGTACACTGAGAGTTTACGATGTTTCATGCCAGCGAGCTGAGTGAGTTTGAGCTCCTCGTATGGGTATTCAACAGTTAGTCTCTTTGTACTTCGTGTTTGAATCGTTAATTGATCAACGCTTGGAATTAATCAACTGTTGCTGGTTTAGAAACGCTCAGCCAACTTGCGTGTTGTGCAACTAGATTTGTTGCTCAGTTGACTTTTTAGGACAAACGTTTTGTAATACATTTTGGAGAACGGTTGCGTCACCTACGGGGTAATCCTACTTGATGTGCGTTAATTCAAAGAAACAATGATGGCTGAACACAGAAAGTCTGTTGAAATTTTCCTCATAAACAGGACACAGTTCCACAATCATTGAAGGAATAAGATCGTACACAAGTGGACGATAGCCCTTCAACAACAGTGCAAATAATTCTATAATGCCACAGATAATCCACGTTTGCAGGTGAAACAAAAACCTTTACTAATAGAGCTCACGCCTCCCTTGCGATATTATGTGTTGGCGAAAGAGTGTTGCCTAATTTTGCGAAACTATCCACACTCACACGTAAGCTGTAATTCGGGGGATGAAGCAATGACAGTACAACTTCAGTGCGTTCGAAGTTAGCACAGTTCTTCAACCATCGTCTATTAGTAACCGCCGAGAAACTGTTAGAATGATTACACTGTACACACCAGTCGGACGTGAAAAATAAACAATCTAATGTCTCGTTTAACTGCCTTGGGAACGAAGCGTCCAAAAAAGTTAGGTTACTCTTGGATTCTTTTTCGAGTTGAAGCCAAATGAAGATAAGATGTCTTCACTGTACCACAGAAAGTGATGCAAAGTTATGGTTAGCAAAAATCAAGACGCTGTCAGTTGATGTTCAGCCGAGGGACTGATCTGTTGCTACTTCACAAACTTGATTTAAGTGGAGTCATTCAAATTCAGCCTGTATATTTCTTTAAAAAGTTAACAAGGTCTCCAAGATGCTCCAGCAACAGTGTAACAAGCACTGTAGGGAGTTGTTTACAATCTAAACTTCTGCTTTCTGAGTGGGTGTAAAACTATCATCGGGGGGTATATATATTTCTCGGGGATTGTTTTTTACTTAAGCGATGATTCCGGGGAATCTTTCGAAAGCACTATTCAAGCTTGAAAGGCTCACTGACTTCAGCTGTCAGACAGCGTGTAAGTGCACCAATACCCATCATAGGACAGAAGAGGTAATAAACACATCTTTCACCATATTTCACGCTTGCCTGTTCTTCGCATATCTGGTTGTCCTTTGGTTCGATGAGCCGACTCAATATAACAACTCTGGACGTGATGGAGACAAGAGTGTTAGTGGCATCTTTCAGCCGTCCTTACACTCAGGTGGGAGAAAAAGTAACGAAGCGGACCCTTGTTTTGCTTCAACAAACTCAAACCACCGGCCAATTTCAACACTGGAGGGTTAGGAACATAGTAGCTGTCCATTTGGGTTCAGCTGTCTATATGATGTGTTAGGGTTCAGCAGAACGCTTTCTTCTATTGTTCATCTCACATATCAAGACGATCAAATCGGTTGTTAATAGTTGACCAAACTCAAGCAAATACGGTCGCGTTTGCATTAACGAAACAATCAACACAGTCGTAAATAGGATAAGGACCATTCATCTGCTCCTAGATAAAGGGCTGGCTTATTTCGTTTGAGCGACCGATAAACAGGTGCTCATTGTGTTCGTCATGAACATTTATCAAAACCTCTTCCAATTCCCCATACAGCAAGGTGTACGCACATTTTAAAACGACAGCAGTTAGTGTTCATTCGCACTAACCTTGACATGATCTCTGGTTACGCCGATTCAAGTAAGGTCTGTTGCGTTTCTTTTCTGTGGGTGTAATACCCAAACAGGCCGAAATTATGTTCACAATGGTGACGTTCTGTCGCATCATTCACTCAACTGTTGTCCACAAATTACGTTAGTTAACAGAAGCAAGTGAAATGTGAAATGTTTTGTGTGACAATAATAAACTATGTTCTCTGCAGTTACCACAAAGAAAACGATACAATTCACCTGTAGTAAATAGGCCTAGCAACAAATAGCGAAGGCGGCAAATTTGACAGCCGCCAACCAGTAACGTTTTATACAAAGTGACACTCTGATGTCATGCTAGTGACAATTGTGGTTCTCAAAAGAATTCTTAGAAAATATGAGCCACCAAGTATAACTTGAGCAGAAGGCCACTGATTTATCAGAACAACACTCATTATCTTTGCATCTTGTTGTTTCGTTTGCCCACTCCAGGAAGTCTGTAACATTTCAGCTATAGCAACCACTGAGTGCCAAGCGAGTTATCTTTATGTTAGACAATTTATGCGGTAATATTTTCCTTTCTCAATTTTGTTTACGGAAACCACAACCTAACTGCGAACACCGCTGTGTTGAATAATCACCATCGCAAATTTCAGCTCGCGGCATATCAAATCACCAAATTTCTTAATACAGTTCATTCATGGAATTTATCTGCAAAACAATTTCACCCATAATATTAGTGTATCGAATTAATACTTTTTTATAACCAAATCTTATCCTACGTATCCAGGAAAGTTATTCAACGTTATTTATACTAGAAAATATCTTGGCTAACGGACTGGCATGCGTAAGTTGAGGAGATACATCACACAATACAGTACTTCACAACTTACATTATGTGGACACTGTATTTTACTTGAGGGTCACTTGCTAAATCCTGACACTAGCCGAGAGCATCAGCATAAAATAACCGTTGAAAATAACAACCGAGGAACCTTTACCGGTCATTCGGAGATAAAACATGTGTAATTGAATCACTTCCAGAAATAGCTAATAACGTGTATAACGGACTCCTAGAGTGGAAAGTTCCGGAAAGCCTACCTGGATTCGTAGGTCCACCGGTACAGCACACACGTACGGTCCCTATAAGAAACTTGGTCATTTCTTGACGACAAGTGAGTAATGGCGGTCCTAAATTCACAAGTACATTAGACCTGTCTCTTATACACATCTATCGTTTAGAGTTCAGTCGAAATTGAGCTGAATATGGAGCTTCTAATGCTTCATTGTTGAATTTAACATGCACTTCATGCGGTTGTTCCGTGAAAAGATTTTGAAACTTGAGTCAAGATTTGGTAGAACTATAATTGTCACATCTTTACTACAGTTCCAGTAGGTTTTGTGACAAGTTATTTACTCAGCCATAAATAATAAAATAACGTTTTAAAACCCTGTCATGGGTGGGGTTTTATTGTACATCTGAAGTAAGACTTATAGGCAACCATTTTCACGTGTAATCCAATGTAGTTATGAAGGTCTAATTGCTCGGCAAAACGTAAAGTTGAAATAGAGCGTATACATGATACAGTGTAGAACAAGACTTAGTTTCTTAAGTTTTTCTGGTCTGAAACATTGGTTTCGGCTGTCAGTCGTTAAAGGCGTAGAACCATTGCGTTGCTCTAACAAAGGAAAAATTAATCAAACATTCCCTTTTTCTCTTCCAGATTGTGTACTCGTTGAGTGCTAAGCTGGTGGATACCACTGTGAAATGAAGCTTATAAGTTTTCGAGCATCTTGTTGTAATTTTAAAGAAATATTTGCGTTATTTAACAGTATTTTAACATGCGCATGCGACTAAACTGCTTGCAGTTCTACAGTTTATTTGTAAATGAGAGAAACTTACATAAATTTTTCAATCAAGGCAAACAATATTGTGCACATAATTCACAAGTTTAACCTGCGAAAGTGTGTTCTCAGTGTACACAAAATTAAGGAAACCTGAATTCGGCTACTATCCAGTGTGCTGAGACAATAAATGGACTGTCTGTAAAACGACAACGCAGTAAACTCCTGGTCTAAATTCCAGTCGAAATGGTTTGAACGCTTCTGATTCGATCATGCAAATCTCTCAAGATTTTTATGATCAGACTGCAAACTTTTCGGCGGCTTAGGCTCACTGGGTCATCAATAATTGAAAAGTTGTCAAAGCTATAAGTTGCGAAATAAAAATAGTTTACCTTGAAATGTTGCACCACTCTGGCTAACAAATGAATAAAAGAAAGGGAGAAGAACGGAAGAAATGTCCAGTAAGTGTAATAATTACTTTAGTATTGACAGACTAACGAACGTTGGGACATTTGATGAAGGGGCGTGATCTAATTAAAAGAACTACCAAATCAGTAACTGTTCTGAGACAAGGTTCACGAATATTAATGGACTATGTGCGTTCTATTTATTTTTAAAAAAATTCATTGTTACGTGCAAGTCATTATCGAAGTACTTTACTATGGATTTCCTTGCTATTAACAAAGGGGTGAACTTGTTTTTTTTGTCATTTTGGCTGTTTTACTCATTTTCATAGGACTTTATTGTGACTAATCTTCAAAGTATAACATGGGATCCAGACGCCTTTTATCTCCAGACCATTCCAGGTGCATGATAATGTGATGGATAAACGCGGTTGGAAAAGATGGGCTATTTGTGTTGAGTCATTCTGTGGAAAAAGAAGTTTTCGTTATACACACGTTGAAAAAGAACTTAACAGAGGCATTCCGGATAAATAAGACGTAAAACTGCCTCCTACCTTCTCTGTAACAATAACAAACCGGTTGTTATTGTAGCAAAACATGCAGGCTCAAATTACCCGAAGGTAACCTCCACTTTGAACAGTTAACAACTTGTATTCTTTCCTTAAATATTTCTGACCAAATAGTTAACCATCGGAACGTTCTACACAGACTTTACCCCCTAAAATCTACGTTCGTTCAAGTATTGTGATGTTTATTTCATTGCACTTATCATGGTTCATTTGGAAATTGTATTTACGTAAGATTTCGACCACTAGGTTGTTCGAGTGCTTACTGCCTTTCCAATGATCAGCAGTTTCAATTTCTTCGTCGTTTTCAGCCGAATAACGAGCATTCCTTATAGTGTTTTGAGAAAGACTTTCGTATTCCCTAAATTGTGACGCATATTGCAAAGTAGATTGTGTGAACAGGTTAGTTGGAAATCGTCAAAGGTGTACGTTTATTCTACTCAGCCATTTCAATAGTACAATCTTATTATAAACACCAATATTACCGTATCCAACTGAGTGATATATATGCAAGATGATTTTACAAACAACGTTACCAGACACTTCTGATAATGAACGACAGTTCAGCTTTTAGAAACGCTTTAAACCAGAGAGTCATTCTAAACATAAGCGACAAACTGTTGGTCGCAACAACGCTGGTTTCGGACAGCGTGAATGTATCTGTTAGCTGACCGCGTGTTACATTCTTATACTAAGGGTATGTTACCAGGACGTGAGTGAATTAGGTATAAATTCGTTATCGACGGTTGACCGTCAACTCCGAAGAAACGCAAAAAGATTTGTCATGTTATCCGAACAGGTAATCGAAAACTAGCAATAAGCTTGCACTCACATCTTGGCGCATAAATGCTTACATAATTCAACAACATATGGTAACCTAATTCGCCTGGTAAAATTATGAAATCGTTCGCCTAGGAAACAACCTATAATTAGCTTCGTTAATAATACTAGCAAATAACTGCACATGGTATCATCAATTCTAGTTGTATGACAATTTAGCACATGTGTATCTTACTCACGCATACCCTGCATGTTGTAGTTTACAGCCTTAAGCTGGTTCTCGACAATAACTCTTTCTTACTGGAGGGTGAACAAAATTTCATGTCCAATTCGGTTGATTTAATGCCAACCTCTCTAGCAACCCTTCCCAATCTGTTAATGATGATAATCCGAAGCCGAAGAGCAGCGCTATTGCTCAGGCCTGCTGCTGCACCCTTAGCTGCAAAAACCTAAATTAAACAGTGTGACTGAAGTTGTTGCCATGGTGATAAGCCAGCGACAAATAAAGTTACAAGCATTTGGCTATTCTGTGTACAAGTGATTAAGTAAAGTTACCATGGGTTTGTTAGAAACTACGTCAATAATCTTTCAAAAATCCAGTTAAGCTGATTGAAGATTGTATATCAGCACAGATATTTCAATCAAACCCTCTCAAAAAGGAATATTAGATTCATGGTTTGTTGTTCAAAAGACTCGTCACCAGTGCACGTTCATTTCACCGCCGACAGTTGAACTCCGGATATGATACATGAACTAACCGCGCTTATCACACGCCATTCAAATCACATTAAACACGACCGAATTATTACACGCAAAACTCTGACAAATTCACTTACGAGCAGTTTTAAGATTGCCCGGTCGCCTCGATGGGAGACACAGCAACTGTCCAGTTGACTCCAGTTGATGACTTCGCAACTAGGACTTCCAGCCGAGTTGAAGTTACAGAAACGATTGAATTTAGCGGACGATATTTAGATCAGTGGTGGACAGTGTCTTATTCGGGTTGGAATGATTTGGGTAGCTGGGTTACTCATTCTGAAGGAAATTATCACATAGACGGATCGTGTTGAGGTAGTCGGAACTAGTTCGTGTGAACAACATAAAAATATGAGATCAAGCTTCGGTATGAGAGCCTTCAGTGAATGGTTCTATACCGTTAATAATGCAAACCTTTCGTCCGTTTGTTTAGCTTTCAGCAGAAAAGCTTGAGCCAGATTTTGTTAATTCATCATTCTACTACATGCATACTTATTAGATGCAACTATGTAGAAAAATGAAAACTTACCCTCTTAAATTATTGAATGGGATTTCGGGTTATGTTGTGTCTACATGCTCTGTCAGCCTACTGTCAGTGGAACTAATTGCAGCCTACTCATCCCCATATAATTTTCAGTTAGCTCATTTTGAAATGAACCACGAGACTCGAGACTTGCTTTCGTCAAAACTCATTAGTTTTGAACGTCTATTTCACGACTTGGATTTGACCTCCAGGTCAGTTTTCTTGAGGCAGCTGTGGGGATCACTGGATTTATGGCAAAGACAGACCAAGAATTCTGCCGGTATGTAAGGCCTGTGGTCCATTTTCTATTGAAGCGTGACTTCCGATGCAAGTATTGCAGAAAGCTTCAGAATTTGAGTGAAAAATAACAAAAGTACATCATTATATGCTCTTCACAGTTCTGATGGATTTTAGACTCACGATTACTGAGAATGTTGGCAGGTGACAAAACCTCTCACCTTTCTTCCTGTCCTACATAGTAATCAATGACTCCTGTTCTTTGCCTTGTAAAACTTAGTTTGACAGTTTGTATTTCTTTCAGACTGACTCTACTTGTTAAGGCCAATCTAAAGGTACAATGCTGTTATGGTTAGGTTTGGAATTTGCGCACACTTTCACACAGCGCACCTTAAGTTAACGGGATGGAGGACTGTTTGGAGCACGACAGCCTGATAACTTGTTACTCGGTGGTTTTAGACTGCATCAGAGCGTGCAACCCATTATTTACCGAACGTAATCTGTTTATATAAGATTCATGAGAATGGTGTTCCACTGGTTGCTATTATTATTGGTATTAACAGTAGTATTCACTGGTTGCAATAAAAGATGGGAAACAGTCGATAACCAAACGGTATAGATGGTGGCTTTCTTCACTACTTGTGAGTTCCAAGAAACTGCAGCTTAGTTTGAAGAATGGATGTGTAAATGTTCTCCATAGACAAACCCACTGTTTAACTGTCTACGCGTGACCAACATTCAAATACCAGACTCCACTTTGTGATAACAGTGCTTAGAATGAAAACGGGTTTAAACCACTACACATTTAATGTCCATTTGCCATTCAGTAGTGCGCTTCCTTGGCAAATAGATGGCAGGTGTTTGATCCCGAGAATGTCTTCTTTCTGCCAGTATTCTCATGAGAAACCTTGAGCGCTATTTATTTTATTCTTAAGTGGACAGCTCAATGTGTACGAAAGGGCAAACTACCTATTGTGACAACTAAAATATTAATCGCTTGTTTAACTGAACAGCTTTTGGTTAAAGTGTAATATTGGTGCTTGTTTCTGGTTAGTCCTTTGCGTCATCCAACCTTAGTCCCTCGTAATCTTGCTTCTGATTAATGAGAATGAATACCTCATTTATGCCATCTCTCACATTTTTTACAGATTAACAATTCTGATAATTTGCATCGTGCAAAGCTCCTCCGAATAAAGCTTAGTGCTCATACGTGAAGTTGAACGTTAACTCTTCTTGGATGTTTACTTACAACCAAATCCTTCTTCCAGACACTAGTCCTTCAGCTTGCCAGTAAATGGACGCACAGCCATATTCATTTATAAATAGCAAGTACAGCTAGAATTAATGAAATACAACTTACTTAGTTCAGTTTACAGAAATATCATTTATGTGATGAATGAAACACTTTAGCCAACCACTTGATGGTAATTGCCACGCGAAAGTCTCACAATATGAAGGGGCAAACAAGATCGGGGCAGATAGACAGCTTCATTCGGTTGGACACCATTCGACAGGGTTGGTAACTTACTGTTGTTTTTGAACTCTCCTCGGCGTACATGATAACTGTCAAACCTCAATGTCACTTCAGCGTAGACTGTGTAGGTACAAACCCCCGATTAATCGGCAGGTTATACATAGAATCCTAACAAACGTGAGGTATGTGCCTAAAATACTCGATTCATTAAGTCATCGAACAGCGTCACAATGTGGTTTAATTGCATTTTTTAAAATGCAAACATCCATGTCATTTGACTATAATTCAGTTGGTATGCATATGTATAAGGTCCAGTGCACAATGTTTGTACTCTTCAGGTTGAGCGTGTGTGTGTGTTTCAAAATTGACTGCCATTATAGCTTTCGTTTTGCGCGTACTAAATTGTGCCCCATTTCAGGAGGAATCATTACATTGCTGGTGAACTTTTTTCATTCCAGATTATTTCCTTTTCATAGCTAACAAATTAGGTAGTAGGTAATGAAATGACTGAGATTAATTCTGACATCAGAATTACTTTTTTGTAACCAACGTGTGCATATTCACATAAAAACTTCATTTGAGGACCGCGGATCTAGGTTGCCAATCGTCAGCTCAAACTAACAAAACTTTATTAATTGTAGTATACAAGGATCTAAGAGTTGAAAATGTACATAAACAAATCACTTCAGATTTTTCCTCTATATGGAAAATAGAAACCTCGTGAGTTGTCTGATCCACAAACTCACACAAACATTTTCACACTTATAGTTTAAAATATAAAATGTAATATGTACACAGCTTCGAAATCTATGAACGGCAAACAGTCAACAAATCAATCTTCAGAATGCATCTCAGAATTTCCTTTTTTTTGTTTCTTAAAAAACAGGAGTAATAAGGTCTTGTTCAAAGCTTCACTTTCATGTGATTAGTGGCTAGGATGGCAAACGTGATGACTGTAATTCATAGAAAATTAGCGTGAAGCTAACGGAAGATATTTTTCTGTTTCGCCCTGAAATCCCGACGTTTTGTTTGGATATGTTCGTTAGAGGGAAATGCGGGTGGGTTAGAAGCAGTATATTCTTTCCTGGCATGTAACAACCCTCAACCACTCTACAGAACAATATGTGTCCTGTATTAGTGGTAGCGCAAATGTCCCCCAATAATTCTCGATTAACTTAAATGATTACAACCTAGAGAATGTAGCAGATCAACTATGTGGATAAGAAATCATAGTCTATTTGCGCGTGGTCGTTTTTCCAAAGTAATGAACAAACCTAAATAGGTGATATACCAAAAAGGCAGGGACGTAGTTCTCCAACACTGCAATTGCCAACATTTAGTAATCCAGGACTCATCTATCGTTCAGAGTGCAATCGTTATTTGCTGACCATTCTTCAATGAACAATCCCTTTTGTGATTATACCAGCCATACCATCACTCACTGGAGTCAGCAAGATGGCAGTTTGCCCTTAGAGAAATGTCAAAACCTTTCACTTATTTATTGGGTGTAAGGTTCTTTTAATTTTGAGCAGCGCTAGATCTGTTTAGTTCAATTAGGCTGGGGTGTTTTCATGATCGTTGTGAAGAGGGTGATTACAAGCGTTGAGTTCAACTGCTTATAAAACTGGATGTCAACTGAATAGTATTGTGCTTGTCTCGTCCTGATAAAGTTACAAGCCCCTTTCTACAGCCGTAAACAAATAGTTTTTTTAGGAACCAACTGACAGCAAAACACGGTCTTTGAAATGGTTTGGACGATCTTTCACAATCACAGGTGCACTTGCTTAAAGGTCAAAATACTGTCTTTCCCAAACTCAGTAAATGTTAGATCCAACCACGTGGCGTAGCCATAAGTAACCATCTCTACTTATCTGCATAAAATCTCAGAAACTTTGTGTGGCGCCCACATTTCAAAACATGTTTACTTCTGAAGTGATAAGTACCCCCAATACAAGTTACGTTAAGCATCATGTGCGGTGACACCTGAGTGCATAAATGGAAACTCCCATGAGATTGTCTTACATATTTATCAAGGTCCATTTTCCGTTTGTCTTTGTTGATTACCGAGAATAAAGGATGTTGTAAAGCATTTCGCTACCAGGACAAACAATAATGTCTACCAGTTAGATACGAAAATGGAAAAGGTTAGACATATGACCACAATGTGTGTAAATCACAGGATGGCCTTGCGATATTATTTTAGAACAATTAGCTAAACATATTGTAATAAGGATGCCATCTAAAACGGACGACAAGAAAGAAGCTGGCGTTTAACTCAATAACAGTCAGAGATAAGAATACAGTAGGAAGATTAATACACACCGACTCCAACAATCAGTGGGATATATGTCAAGGATCACATTTATTTTGGCTTGGCATATCTACATTTATCATGTTTACAACAAATTAGGTTATTGATCAAGACTTTAATTGTTCGGATCTGTCTATTATTTTCTTTGCAGTAGGTCGTATAAGTTGCACAACACGACATTCTTTGAAACTGTCCAGCAGCATCAGTGAAATGAATCTGCATGGAAGCGATTCCCTCATTAGCGAATGTGCAGCCAGCTAAAGCCCACGTACAACACGTTGTGAGCGGAACTGGGGTCAATCGACGCCAGTCAATCAAAGCAACGAACAGCTGTAACGGATAACGATTATAACAGTTTGTCTGAAAGCTTATGATTTACATGACCGAAAGTACTGAATCAGGTTTGTGGAGAGTAAGAACGAAATACCAATCACAATGCAACAACAGAGTCGCCAAATATCAATCGCTGGTGCGGACAGTGTAGTTTTGCTCGAAAAGAGCAGTTTTCGAGTAAATTACCATTGCATTGTGCTGTCCAATTCCTGTCTATTTTGATTTTCTAATGTGTTAGCCAGATGAAACGCAGCACCACACACTTATTGCGACACGATGAAGCAAACAGGTCATGGAGCCACTCTTACTGATTTAGTAGAAAGTGTACATCAAGTAAACAGTGAACAAGCAGTTCGGGTGGTCTATCGCGCTTTAGACAGCCAAGCAACAGTCTTCCATATCGGTGTATTCCACATAACTGAGGTTACTGGAAGCAGACTAAGTGAAGTAGTTTTAGTCTGTAAAACACGTTTTCCAAAAGTAGCATGTTTCCCGACTTTCCTCTGATTACCACTATACTCAATCCCCGCCGTTTCATCCACAGGAGGAGAGTGAGGCACCGGATCGAATAAACACACCACTTATAGGTTACTAAACTGATCGCTACGTAACTGGTAAGATAGACACCTAGATCACATTAGGTTGATCATTTACAGAGGTGCGCTCATAGGAAGTCCAAGAAACAAAAACATCCCCTTGTTCACAAGTCTCTGTATGCATTGTCATAACCAGTATATACAGATATAAGTTTTAACCTGTACGTATATGCCTTATATAAACGTCTGAGTACCTTGGTAGAACAAACATATTGCGGAGGGAAGCAGTGATTACGCAAAATCTGACCAGTCATTATACTTTGTGTCCCGCATATTGACGTAACATTTGAGCTTCATAAGTAACTTTTGCGGGTTGCTTCAGTAAACAGTTTATACGATTGTACTGAAAATTTTTAAAATGTTAGATCTCGCCTGACTCATTTTTACATTCCGAAAGGCAGCATTTAAGGAAAACGTGATTACGGAATGGTTGAATTCAGCACACGAGAGGGGGGGGGGTATGAAACTTGGTTGCTTGGTCGCAAACACTGCAAAGCCAGAAAGGTAGTCATATGAACGAGACTTTAATGGCGTTAACAGTTCGGGATAGGAGACATTGAACGGAACAAAAGAGACAGAAAGTGAGATGACAAACCAAATGTTTGCAACAAATTAGGGTTAACTGAGTATGTTGCAGTGTTTACTCGCCAAGGAGATCTAAGTCTGATCATTGATTGTAGTTATATCTACAAAATTGAATGTAAACGCTGCATATACACAGTTTTAGTCAACTCCGAAGATACTATTAGGGTCTATTCTACCTCTTGATATCTGGTAATTCTCTTTAATGACATGCCTGACATATTTGTACGGCATATGTGCGTGTGCTCCTGCCTGTGTACGCCAGGATGTCTTAGGTTTCTGCCAGAAATAACTAAAATCTTGTTTAATCTGTGGTACAGTTGATATGGCTTGTATTTTAGTCGCGCTCTGAGTATGTTTGACCCATGCTTGTGAAAAACCCTTGAGTAGAGCTGAAGGTGGCAGAAGTTGGTAGGATTGTTCAGATGAAGCTACGTATGGATTCCATGCGCAGTAGTATGCTTACAATTAACCTTTCGTTACACATGGCGACTACTAGAACTCGTAGGCCTGAAAATAAATAGTTCAAACGTGTTATGAACATTAACGAGAGTTTAGCGTAGCTGGATGTGTTCCAGTTGATGTTTTGAGACTGCACTGTAATCTACTGAATAGATAAATGATTGGGTAGAAATTTGATTATCATTATCTCTTTTGATACATTCAGCAAATGATCCTCATTCGGGATCCAGTATGTAACATAATGGGTAAAATCAGAACTAATTTATTAAAATCCATCAACATAAAAATCAGCATCACCATTGCTCGCTTTATCCAGATTATTAAATAACTACTCTCAAATGAAGTATTAATCGATTGTGGTTCTGCGTAGACTCTAAGTAGTTTGATATTCCTCTGCTATATTTGTCAGAGACGTCACATTTAAGAATGACATATTTTAGGAACTACAAATGATGTATGTATTTGCACATTATATTTGAACAAAGTGAAGGAACCAGTCCATATCAGACAGCCGTACTGAATTTCACCCCTTTAATTATATCAGTGTTACCTTAGGCAAGATCACGCAACAGTTTTTTTAAAAATTTATTTTGTTGTCTGGACATCAAATATGATTGCATCTGGTTTCGGACTGGTACAAACGGTTTCCATTAGTAACACAAGATGTTCAGATACGATTTGACCAAGCCGGAAAACATGTACACGATAGAAAATCAGGATGCTTTGCAAAGTACAGACTGATGTTAGGAAGCAATTCTGTGGCAGTTAACGCCCCAAATGTGAAAAGCTAGTTTGAAACGGAAGATAGCCATTCTGTTTTGCCGCGTTCAAATAGTAATTCTATTCATCTTAGATGGACTCCTGGTCGATTGTTGTGTTACCTGACAGGGAAATTGTTTCAGGCCCCATAGTTGGCCCGATATTAGTCACAATTTCTGCTTGGTTTATTTCTAGAAATGTATTACCTGGTTTTAATAATAACCACAATGTTTACTGAAAAACAGGTGCAATCGATATATAGAAGTATGTAAACAATACCCATCATTTTCATTCTCCTACTCATATCAGTCGTATGTAATGTCACCTTTTTTACCACTCTGAGAAGTACGTTACAAACGTTCAGTCTGTATCGGGATGGATTCTTCGTGGCACTTCCTTAGACACTTAGCTCAGAATCATCCAGTAATGTTGACTTCCTTTTGGGATAAAGGTAATCTGCAAATGCAATAGAGGAGTCCGATCGCCGTTAGAAATCAAACACTGTGAACCAAAGATAGTCAGCTGTGAGTAGTTTGAAAGAAGAGTGAGTGAATTATATTGCGATAATATCCGTGTGGGCCATTGTGAAATTCTCAAAATAGTCTGGATATAGCGTGCACCAATGGAGCACGTACAATTAATGGGTCGCATCGTGTTTATGACATGCTCTAACGGGTAGCTTTTTGAAAGCTATTAGTTACTGTCGATTGCACTACACCACACTTACGTGCACGTTCCTGATATACTACGTTGTATTCTGTTACAATTATTGGCCAGCTTTATTTAATTATTCTCATTGCATGTTTTGTCCTTTTCCAAACATACAAATACTCTGAGTGTTTGTCAAAAATGAGCCAACCCTACTTATGTGGAACAACGAGCTTTCATCTTCACAGATCGCACCTATCTTCGAATTTTACCAATAAACGTCCAGATTTTCTTTCGAGCATTATTAATAAACACTTTCTGCGGTTTATTTACTCAAACGACATTAACTGACAATTATTAATGCGATATTCACTTCCTCAACAAAATAACTCGTTTTGAATTTGAATATTGGTAGTGACGACAGAAGGCCTGAAAATCTTCACCGATATTGATATAAATTGTCACACTAAATAAACTGAGATTTCCTGATCAGTTTTGAATATATCTGTGAAGTGAATTTCAACGTTTGCAAACATAGTATAATATTTAGGTATAGTCCGAGAAGGCGTGGCACAACAGAAAATACGTAGAAGATACCAACTACAATGCATTAATGTAGCTAGGCATTTTTCATCCTCAATGACACGGCCATATACTTTTCTTGGCTAGGAAATATGAGTTTGTATGACCCCAACAGAATATATGTATCCTGTTACTAATAAACTGGTCGCAAACCGTAAATCTTCACATCTCAATATCAAATAATGGACGAAGTGTTTTAAAAATTTCATTATCAGTCTATTTTTCTACTGGTTAATCGTTTCGTTTCAAGGAATAAAACAGGTTTGAGAACACATAATTGAAGAGGCAACTAGCAGAGACTCACTGACAAGGTTGCTGGAGGCACTAAGACAAGAGTTGTAAACAAGATACAATGGGTAATGGTATTCGTATAACTATGGTCACACTTGTTTCTGCGTAAAAATTCCTAAGAAACCAATCCACTTCTAAACAACGTTGTTGAATTTCGGTCTACAAGGTAATCCCTGTAAAAAAAAATCACTCCGTTTGTTAGGTACTGTAAACTGCGTTGTTGTTTTTCGAGAGAAATTAAGCACGCAGTGCTTCAGGTTTCATACTTTTGTCCTATCATTCAAGTACACACCTCATTTTCGGAAGTGTTTTAGGTTTTTGTCATGAAACTGCTATCAAGTATCCTC
>LOND01004939.1:25237-36769 GCA_014220965.1 Paragonimus kellicotti
AAGTACGTTA
The DNA here is from genome assembly GCA_014220965.1 of Paragonimus kellicotti. NCBI lineage: Eukaryota > Metazoa > Platyhelminthes > Trematoda > Plagiorchiida > Troglotrematidae > Paragonimus > Paragonimus kellicotti. Next base: position 25,248 of record LOND01004939.1, read on the forward strand.
CAAACGTTCAGTCTGTATCGGGATGGATTCTTCGTGGCACTTCCTTACCAACTAGATCTCAAGGTAATATGCATGATGGTAGGTCAGAGCTAAATTAACTAATTTCCCTTCAAGGATGGTGTGTCTATTCTTAGAAGGAAAGTACCTGTGATCAGAAGTAGTTCATCGATACGTCGTTTGATAAGACTAGCAAACGTCTGGTCAGAACGGGCATCAACGAACAAGAATCAAGAGAAGTGGGTTACTTACCATCAAACCATTCAAAAGGATATGTGGTTAAAAATCAAAATGACCTTCAGAACTCTGATGAAAAGAATAATGACCTTCAAGAGTTCCCGCTTGCGAATACTGTAGAAGGTACGCTTTCAGCCTAACGATTACCTTCAGTAAAAAAAATCACTCCGTTTGTTAGGTACTGTAAACTGCGTTGTTGTTTTTCGAGAGAAATTAAGCACGCAGTGCTTCAGGTTTCATACTTTTGTCCTATCATTCAAGTACACACCTCATTTTCGGAAGTGTTTTAGGTTTTTGTCATGAAACTGCTATCAAGTATCCTCGAATGTCTTGTTTTCAAGCTCATATTTAACGCATAAATCAATCGACAACGCAGTAGGTCGACAGTACTCCTGTATACGTTACATTTTTGATCATTATTCATAGAACTATGTAACAATTTGGTTAAAAAAAATTTTTAGAATAACATGATTTCGATTAGAAACTAAACACGAGCTGTCTTTTGGATTCTAACAATTATCGAGTGCATCCGTTTCACAGCTTTCTGCCATCTCAGTTGTTTAACTTACGATTGATGATTAGAAAGGGTTGGTAACCTACAACCTATTGAAGTTTACTTCATGCATATCAAACGCTTAATAAATAATAACTAATAATCAGACATGTAAACTACTATTGCTCTCCTTAGATATCACACTTGTCCTGTCAACCTAATTTCGATCAGTGATTATGGCCTGAGGGAAAGTCAACAGAATTGTGCACGTAATTGTTGCCAGTCCCAATAAACGACGCGTTATTTATCTAGTTAGGTTTCACGAACAAAAACTTAACACGTGACTCCAACCCATGAATTTTACTTGTCAAAAGGTCATTCGGGTTACCTTTAGTCACTGGGGGATGATTACCTATTGCGCCGAGAGTTTAACAGAAGTCTTGTACGTGCCATATGCCCACAGCTGTTCGAGGTCCTTGCCGGTACTGACAACTTGTCTAGCAAATATATCGTCCAAATTGTACTCTCAAAAGTGTTGTTGAATGCTGTGAACCTTGATTAAACATTCCTAACACAGTGTTGAGGAAACTTCAGAGAAATATGTTTGCGTGAGTTTTACCTGATACCCCCATACCTATTGGGGCTTTATCTTCAAACTACGGATTTCCCCAGTTCGTTTTGGCTCTGTGCTTGTAAATCTAACGCAAGGCATACGTAAAGAGCGAGTCATGTGAAGAAATTGATTTTTGTATTCTGGATTGTCTCTCACAAGAATGTAAGCTCAAAGAAAGTTCTACGACAAGCTCTTTACTTTCACAAGACAGTTTATACAGTATGTTTAGTTCTGCGTGGTACAACGATTTTTTCAAAACTTCTCTGTCTCTGTTCACGGATTTAACAGTGACATTGATTTCACGTTATCGTAACAATAGCGTCTAACAAGTATGAGTGGTTTTCCAGTAAAAATTGAAAGTTTTTATAAATATCTCTTGATATTACTATTTTAACACAAGAGTAACCGGTTGTTATTCCCTTAGTGCATATGGGATTATTCAATTTCATGTCTAGTTTAACATCATTCACAGTTGGCTGCAGCTGTCTTATTCCCGTAGACTTTCTGATTGGCTCCTTTTGAAAGAAAACATTATATTGAAAAGTCTACGGCAATCAAATAGCGGGGCTCAACTGTGGATGATATTCATCTTAAATCAGTCAAATTCCGCAGTGCTTATGAGTGGTCAGAATATCATTCAAAGGATTTGATCACTTCTGTGGTTTCAACCGGAATGGAGGTCCCAATCGTGCGGTCCTCAGCTGAAGTTAACAGGGCAGTTACTAACTCCTATCGATGCATCCGGGTAATAAGGGCATTATTCAATGACGAAAGTGTGTGAACCTTTGTATACTATAATTTAATCATGTCTGATGTGAGCTTGATAACACAATGGTCAATAAGGCTGAATATTTCGTTGATACGAAACTTCTCTGGGGATTTTGCTTGTGAGATTTATTTGGTCAACGGTTACGTGTAGCTGTTTCGAAGTTCTTTGAACAAATGTGATATCTAAGTTCACCATTGCAGAATGTTCTTTATTTACCAGTGGCTAAATTATTAGTTCGAGGCCGGTGTGCATTTCTGTCCCTGGTCACTGTCGACAGTGATGTTTTGAAAATGGTGTGTTGGCGGGGTTTAGGGCTAGGCAGCTGGCAGTCGTATATCAAAAGCTAAGATGGTGTTTACTAAGTTTTGGCATTTATGGAGAAACAAGATACATATCTTTCTGTTAAAGGGTGAGTGTTTTCCATCTGTGCGTTCTGTCTCCCTACACGGTTAAGAAACCTGGTCAGTATGAACTGAATACCCTCCTCGATGGTATACTTTTGATAACAGTTGCTCGACAATACTAATCATACCATATTTCATGCAGGTTTACTTTTCAGATATAAGAAATAATCCTTTCTGTAAAAATCTTTTTTTTTTTGAGGCAATAGTGTTCGATCTAATTTTGAAACTGAAAAGTGGCTTATGAGTGGTCTAGTGGAATCTTCTTCTGTGCTTCCGACTGCATGCATCGATCACTGCGGTAAATCAGTAATCAAGTGAATACTTGAGTTAAAAGACTCACCATTTTGTGTACGAGGTGTACAGGGGCACAGAGCATGGAAAAATGAACGCCGTCAACCACCCAGTGGCCTACACACTGATGCAGACAAGTAGCTTCATAAACATGTTTTACTATCCCGAAATCAGCAATTAGCGACATACGTAAGTACAGTTGCATCAATTTGAATATGCATTGAAGGTTTGAAAAAAAAAATGATTATTGTACGGTAGCTCGCCTAAATAGCGACAATTACAAATAACTGTCTGTCGACTGTATTGGTTGATAAGTGCAAACGCCCAGAGAAAAGAGGATTGAAATCCTGATTCCATCAAAAATTGTTGCAATACTGCAATTTATTTTCAGCAACCTGAGTTTTGCTTGCCTTTTTAAAATGCATGTGAAGAAAACATCAGCGACTACTATCAGCCGATATGTGAGTGGGCGGTTCGTCAGCGTGAAAAAGCCGTATCATCGTAAACGCTGATGGAGATGACATTATTTGTTGTTTTTAGCGTTTATCTAATTTCCAGACCAGTTTCTGAATTGATGAAGCCAACTTCGCCTTGTTTAGTACAAGATTCATTGGAGGCTCCCTATATGGAATGGAAACTTACGTATCTGTTATCAACGGCGGAGGTCAACTCTTACATTTTATTGAAGTCAAGACAAAATACTCCATTGCGAATTATACACTTCGAAGTGGTGCTTAAAACAATTATTATAGTAGACAAAGGTTCCTTGCTCTGATAACTAACCACGGGCGCAGGTATTCTGTTTATAGTCATCGTTTGTAAAAATGTCCATTATAGTGCTCAGTTGGAAAGTATCTTTTCCTAATTCGCTTTTGAAAGAGAGTCTATCATTGCTATTAGCACCGTGTTCGTCGATTCCTAATTCTACTGAGAGCTCCTAGATTATAGTGAAGCCGAGAATGGAGCAGTAGTTGCAAATCCGCTGAGATGCATTCATAGGTGGTGGAACTGACCAAGTACTGAGCCCGCAGTAGTGGCGTATGTGTGGTCTGAAACGAACACTCCGTCCGGTGATCATTGGGCGAAAAAGTTACACAACTCGCGAATTTCAAACCATGCCGTTATTTCTTATGCTACTTTATTTGGAAAGCTTTAGTTAGGTCCACTTCGAGTTCCGTTTCCTACAGAGGTCTAATAATTTCGCAATGCAATGTCCCATTTGTTGAATCATTCCGTTACCGGAAAATGTTCATTCGAGCGTAGTTTCAGTTGCTTTGACTTACGGTCCGTTGTATCAACGTCTGCACCTAAGACCATAAATCACCTTGGAGTTGGCAGCCAATGTTATTGAGTCCTTCAAAATGACGATGGTTTCAGCGCTGTTAACTAAATTTATACGATTTTTGAAATGTTACAGATCCGTCTGACAACTGATGTGAGTCTGTGTTTGTTGGAACCATTATCACCTCGGATAAATAAAGAAAGGATCAAAGAGAGATAACGAACTTTGCGTAGTGAGGATATGACAGCGGGTTTCGAGTCAACTAGGTCAGCTTACCTATCAATAGTGTGCGAATGTTTATCCTTATGTAACAGCGTTGCACATAATGGTTTTTCATCTGGTTCTGACCTTGCTGGCTTAACGATGTGGCGTCTTTTACTGAATAGTGTGTGCATAAATGTGCGTTCATATAACGCAGGCTAGGAGTTCTTGATAGTTAGGCACTGATCCGACCAGATGTTTTTACTGTGTGCGTCTCACGTTCCCGAACCATCTACCCTTCTACTGATCAGGATACTCAAGAAGCCACCTGGTCATCAACAACAGCCTCTAAAACAACTCAAATGGTTTTACACGAGAAATTCAACTTGGCGTACGGCTGAAGCATATTATCTTTGAATGTAGCGATGAGATATACATCTCCCACATACTCGTTATGTAGCAGAGTATGTTGTATTTCGCGTGAAACATGCTGCTCTAATCAGCCCAATACAAGACTCAATGGGCAACTCACCTAGATGCTTTCTTGTGGTCTGTATTAATCTCGTCTCTTATACACATGTACTTTACAACTACAGAGGCAAACCAATCTCTTCAGACAGTCTGAAGGCATGTTAAACTGAAGAGTATACTTAGCTACGAACTCATAATTAATACTAATCATTTTGAACACGAAGTGTGAGTAACATGTTCTTGATAAAATCTCGTCATGCTGCTACAGCCATAAAAAAGATACCACAATAGAAATTCAAAATGGTCACATAGAAGTTTCAGAGTTGGTCAGAATTCACATCATTCCACTTGTGTGTTTTTGGAAGCCAGTTAGATGTTAGATGCCTACTTATCGATCGGGTAAGTCAACTGCTAGTTATTGATAGATCAGATAGACAAGCATACCTTCAAACCAATTGAATGCGTCAGAGTTTGTTGATTCCATGGAATTTAGCTGATTATATAAAAAAACAACTTGCCTGTCCAAATGAACGGTATTGTTCTCTCGTGGTGAAATATTGAATTTCCAACTGATCGATAACGTTACTCTAGTTGTTATCTCAAGAATTGTGCTGGGTCTGTTCATATAGCATTCACCAAACTATTCGAATAATCTTGATGCGGTGTATGCATTTGGAGGGGAAAACACACTCGGTCATTGTTACTGGACTCTTGTAAACCAAGTTTAGATAAATTTGTAAAACTCAATACAGCACTCAATTTTCTAATTATTTGTGAAAGTAGACAGTGTTTTGTTCGTAATTTGTTCATTTCGGGAATCACGAAGTCTAACTGAGAGTCCAGAATTCCAGTTTGCGGAGTAGGCTTAAAGTTGCTTCTGCATGCAGACTTGAAATGTTGTCGTTGGCATATGTCACCATTAATGCAAGTTCTCAGAAACGTCAAATTCCCTATGAGCTTCGAAGTTTAACATCTCAATCTGACAATTTTGTCTGAACCATTGTCAATACACTTGGGGAAAAACTTGAACCACTGATTTCTGCAAATGAATTTTAAACGTGTTGCTGATACATACTGTTGATAAGCGAGTACATTTTGTACGAAGTAACTAAAAAGTGTAAGTCGGACGACAACACACTTCGACGGAAACAAGTAAAGTAACACACGTGTCTTTCGTAGGTTGCATGAATCTGATGGGCATTTTGTTCGTCTTTTGTGGGACTCGCTTTAGTTGTGACACTTCAAATAAACAATAATTTTTCGAACAGATTTCTTCACAGAAAGTTTGCACGGCGTACCCGTTAACATTTCGCTACATCTTGATAATTGCATACAGTGATTGCCGCTTTCTATATAAACTAAAAACAACTCAATGGTGAGGAAAGAAATGAAACTGTTTGCAGGGAATACCACCACAAACAAGTTTTAGGCCAGTCCGATTTTTCTAGCGTGGTTAAGACTTTTTGACATTACTGACGAACATGGGTACATCACTTTAATCGTATTGTTACTAGTAACATAAACAATCCAAGTGGTCTCGGTAGCGTTGACTCTGTATTCTGCAGCCGTTATGAAACTGGCTAGCTCTCTATTCCGTATTGACTACCTTGATGGGGCTCTGACGTTACAGAAGTACCACTACGGAATGTGCCCAGTTATTCGTTATCGCTATTGACTCTACGTCCTGTGGATGTAGATAGTCTGAGCGCCCATATGTAAACTGGCAGCTGTAATTTACTTCGTATAGGATTGGCAACATGGGTGAATTTTGTTTGTTGAAATCTGCGTTCGGCTACACATTGAGTGCGTCACCGCGCAGAAGTCAGTCATCCGATGAGCGTAGTGTCGACCTCGGCAACTCTGAAATGCAACCACATGAAAGCTTTCATCTTCGATACAATGATTGGTAATCTGCTAACAGCACGTAGTTTTGGGTAATTTTTGATTAAACTCTCGGACGGCAGTTTTTTTGTAAGAATGCTAATAAATATCTGCAGTTTACCATTTCTATGTTGCAGTGTCCTCCACACTCACTGTGCATTATTGGAACAAAAACAAGCAAATCCAAGCATTTCTTCATAATTCTGTTCTTGCACTAGAACGACCTCCACTTTAAAACATTGCGGACATGAAAAAATTTCAGGTCAACAAACGCAATAAATGCACTTTACAACTGCTTAAATTTGGGTCGTACCGTTGAGGACAGTTGGTGGAAATAAGATATCAGTTGTACTTTTCTTCCAAGCTGTGCCCTGTCACTAATACCTCACCTACACACAGTCATTCTTGTGACCTTAGTTCTTAACTGTCTTTCCCAGTCCGTAAGAATAAACCCCTATGGTAACATAAAAGTGTCGTGTATATCGTGCTCAAGTAGAACAGAACGCAACATTTGATTTGCCAAGCGTAAAAAGCAGGTCCAGCTCAATTAGTACGATTCTTTTCTGGAACTTCCTCCTCTAAACAGTTTTACTAATACTGACAGCTGTCTCCATAGCACGTGTGCTGTTAGAGTCTAGAGGTCTAGCTTATCCATGTGCAGTATAAGAACATTGTGGTCAGATAACAGATGAGGCTAAGTAAAACTGTCCGTAATTGCGTGAATCCAAACAACTTTTCTAAGCAGGCCAAGCTACTTAGGACTGATTTGGCCAGCTTATACTTAGAAAAAGTTTCTATCGAATGAAACGGCGTTTATGGTGTAACGCCTCTGTCAACTTCCGACAGCCCGTAGGTATGATTTATCTGTGTAACCCCTGGCTTAATAGATTTCGCAATCGCTCCGCCTAGCCGGGTACATTCAGGCAAATTCTATATTTGAACAAATATTCGAAAGAAACTTACGGGTAGTCACTAGCAATTTATATTGCCTCGTCAGTACCAAATAACCATTAACACTGAAAGTGTTATTTAGACTCTTATAGTAAGTATGGAACGGGAAGACATGACTTAACAAACATACAACAAAAATCTTAGTGTCATCTAAATGACACCCACTACATCTCAAGTCCTTAGTAGCCCGAAGCTCACAAATGATCGCGTTCGACAGGAACTAGAAATGTTCACAATGACACTAGAGGGAAACGGATATCCCTAACGTTTTGTTAAACTTTACAGCGAACCGACACGGAGTGGCTGTTAGAATGTTGAAGTAGTCAAGAAATTGTTATATGCTGTGTTACCCTTCGGAGGAGATAATGTGATTTTGCAAACATCCTAATAAACTGCCTTTTCGTTGAAACGGACTTACAGTGCTGTCAGGTTGTAGGTCCTTAATCAGACACGCAAGCTATCTGGGTTTTCAAATGGAGGAGGTCGACCTACTAGTGCCAGACGACAATACGTAAGCCAATTCTCTGACGTAGTTGGAAAAGAAAGGTCACTGATCCTAAGGATGAAGGAACATATGTCCAGGAAGGTTTCCAACCAGATCTGACATCCCGACATCGTAGTCGCAGAAAAATATATGCCCCCAACTTTTTTATTCAGACAACATAACTTACCAACAGACCACAACTTGGAGTTGCTGCCAGCGTTTGCCATCATGTTACACCGCCATTGGTTACATTTCCAAGAACTTACTGAGACCATCGTGATAGACTCGCTCAGACCTCTGTTGTTCGTCTGAAAGAAGCTGTGTGTAAACCTTAGGTCCAGCGTAGATCTAAGCTGGAGTGAGAATCAGTCGAGTTACGTGGTTTGAACTTCAATTATTAGTTTATTTCTCTCTTTTTATATTGCAGACGTCAGTATGAAATTTTCGTTTTCATGGATTGTTTGGTACTAACGAGCAATGAAGATCTGCCACCATCTAAGTGTGGATAACTTTTAGCTATTCCGCGCCAACTCCTGAGGGAAGATAACTGATTCGAATTTGATACTTTTTCGCTGACCTGTTTTTTCGTTTAATCTTTATCTTCAGGGTAACGATCGGGTGCAACAATTGCTGAACTGCAAAGAAAGTTACGTACCTCATTTCGTATCAAACTTTTTGATCGCGTTGATACGGGTACTCCACTTGTGTGCATAAAAACCATTTGTGACAATCTCTTGGTTGTCAGTGTGCTGTTAAATAACATTTGTTTACACAATAGGCCAATTTTTAATCGTTGTCCAAGATCAGATAACTTGGCTGAAAACCCAGTCTAAGTCTTCACGGTTTATCGGCGTCACGTTCTTCAGCTGTTCGTGATATATTTTAAAGTGTGTCTTTGTTTCACTAGTGTTCAATACTGCCGGTGACGCCAAAATATTAGATTTATTGCGGGTTCTTCTTCCTAGTGTTTGATCAGGTACGCGAAAGATACGTTACTCGCGCAGTTATTTGGATTTTTGGAGTTTCTGAAGTGTTCATTTGTTGAATAAGATATATCTCCAACTGCTTCCTAAACTAATCTTCAGTTAGACTCACATCTACTATGGGTAAAGTTTGACATTTTTAGAGGCGCACAAGTGCTAATTTGTCAAGAAGATTGTTATTTGTAATAGACAAGTACAGAGGTACAGGTAACGGTTACTAGACAAGCCGTAGAAAAGTGTGCTGTTGTGTTCACTGTTGAAGGTAATCACTCAATTTCATGGAGGAATTTGTAGAAAGTATTAGCTGCCAGCACTCGGACTGATGTGCTGATGATAGTTCAGTCTCGTGCAATCTTCGAAAACAGTTTTATTTCAAAACAAAATCTGGAAATTCTGAGAAACCTGCTGTATATGTGACAGCAGCCTGTGTAAGGTGAAACTTCAACGCGGATAGGTTCATCTACAATAACGGGATATAAACATTTGAAGAAGCAATCAAACTAATAACATCAAACTTTATTTTTAGCTGACTGTTATCTGATCAACTTAGAGCTTCGGTTGTCAAAGTGAACATTTGTTTGTTGAAGTTTGGTTCAAACTAACTCTTCTTGAGCTGTCCAAACGATGACAAAATCAGATTGGACGGAGTGTCATCTTGAGAGTGAGTGTGACAGAATGTCATAATAAGAAGGGTTTGACGATGCAAACTGGCTAAAAAAAATCGTTTTCAATTAACGATTACATGTTATCATAGAAGAGATTTATCGTGACAATCCGCTAGTCACTGAGCGTTTCCTGCGTACAAAAGTTGGGAGCAACATTACCACATCTAGAACATTCCTTTTTCCGGTTTAACCTGTACGGAAACTTTCAACCAGGTAACCATTGTACCCATGTGTCAAGTAACATCTAGCGGTTGTCTAGTATGGCCACTTGTGATTTGATTTTTGTTACACATCAATATATGTCACTTCCTTACGTCTAACCACATTAGGATGTGTTATTGTATGCAGATACTCATGTTCATCTTTACTGTGTCAGAAGACTTGACCTAACATTCATCTTTGAAGTCGATAATGCAGTATACAGGTATAACGCTATTAAACATCTTTGTTTACGTTCTGTCAAAGTCAAACAATGCAAGTGTCGCCTTGGAGGTGCATGAGAAAAAGTTCACGCTGAACGACAACAACTTATTTAAAGTGCCTCACTTTAGTTAAACAAAAAATTCACGGACGCATTATGCACGGTAGGTCGACAACTGTCCGTTACTGTTGATTTATGTTTTCAGTAGATGCTACAAACCTAAGCCGGAAGCCCAGTCAAACTTTATTACGTTTGTAAGACAAAAAAATTTTCAAAACGGAACAAACAAACAAATGTTCGGGTGAATTTATGCAACCTTTTGATGACCACGGAGATATCCTACGTTTTACTGTTGACCTGGATACAGTACGTTACAAATTCCCCTCCACAGCTGTTTGTTCAAGCGCTTACTATCGTCAATCCATGTTTATGCTTTTTCTACATCCTCACTTAATGTATGCCCGGCTGGTTGTGTAATCCATCACTGGCTGACTTCCGTCTTGTTTACTTAACTGCTAAGCATGTGTGCGTATGAGATCACAAAACAAGTACTGCAGGATTTTTAAGGTGGACCATCTTCTTTGACCACTTTAATTCGTTTTTGTTCGAAGTTTTGCATCCCACTTTGTTGTGCTAAGCGAGTTTCCCGTTGGAATGAAAACTCTCTTAACATCATGTAACATTGGGTACGCAACACACGGTCATTTTACCGTTGTAGTAGCTTTGATGCATTGTTGAGAAACATGCCGCGCAGACCTAGTGAAATACGTTTTGATAGTGACGGCAATCAGAAGGTTTTCCACATTTTAGTTTCCGTGTTTTGACTGACGAAGTGATGGACTGTAGGAGAGACGCTTAATTGTAAACATTTGTGAAGCATCTGTGAAATGTGCACAGTCGCTTTGAACCAACAGCTTTGGACTTTACTCACAGAAGTATGATTATGTTACATGGCGCATTAATTGGCGGGTTGCGGAACGCCAACGCCCAATCTCCACAGCATAGTTGAAAAGTGCTCAGCTGTTCATAGTTGAAAACAGTTAAATTTCGCAACTGTCAATCAATCATCAGCCTTTGAATAAATCAACAATTGCTTTTGAAAGTACCACCGGTTAGCTCTAATGTCCACTATTTTTACTGGAAGATACTAGCACGTATTTCTAACTATGCCCGCAGACGAACGATCCGTCAGATGAGATAACATTTGTTTGGACGTTTTTCGTGATAAATTATATATTCAGGACACGTGGGCGTTATAAACTTCAATTCTGCTTTCTGTGGTATCAGGGAGAATATCGGCATAACATTTTGGTTGGCCAACTAGTAGGCACTTATGAAAGACTAATTTTGGCATGCGCTCTCCCGGTGTAAATGTAGAG
>LOND01004940.1:7118-17209 GCA_014220965.1 Paragonimus kellicotti
TATATATATATATATATCTCACGCTAATACCTCGAATTGTACAATTCAGCCGACCCCACTCCTTAAACCTGCAATACCTTCGTTCATTCACTGTCTGACGTAGCAGCATTTTTTATATTAATAATGACTGGATTCAAAGGAGAACTCTTCACGGTGCACGTATCAAGAACGATGGCTGAGTTTGCTTTTTCCGCCGGATGCACACGGTTTGTATGTCTACTGTTACATTCCTGTACACAACTGTTAGCCATCTATTTCTTTCGGTATTGTAAACCGTGTTTGCTAGTGACCGAAGCGCTTCGTTTCAGATGTACTCCGTCGTAGGTTTTCGACGATCAACGTGAAGGAAGCTTATACCGTCCTCATTTCATCATGGATAAAGGAAGGTATTGCCAATTGGCCGACCATATCCGGCCTCTCAGTCTATGAAAGTGTCGAACTTCACCTAGCACCGCCATCTGGCTCTTCGCGATTCCCTGGGATCGTTATCTCCCCAATTAGTGATGCTGAGCAATTTTAAATCACCGCTTTCAAATGACAATTTGAAGGCTAAGCGTTATGTCAAGAAGGCAGAGTGTACATCAGACTGCGAAAATAGGCAGGAGACTTCAGCGCACAACGCATTCCGCGCGATTTTCTTTCCAAATAACTGTCTAGCGAGCCCCCGTAAAAAACTGTTATTGTAATCATCCGACGAATCGGATGCCTTCTTTTACTGCAGCAACATATGGCAACCTCAACGTGCAACGGTCGATGTGCGCACGAGTTAAATTGATTCCAGTCAATCTACCTGGCCTATCTTGACTACATGTAATCCTGGGCCATCGCCTTCAACGTTCTTTCTGACATTCCCCAAATTTCTTGTACCGCTATCGTTCCCAGATGTTAGTTCCTCACTCACACCAATTGTTCATCATATTTTCCTTCTCAGAACAACTTCCCAGGTTGTACGTCCCACTGAACTACTTCCATCTGTAATTACTTAACGGACGGGGAACTTCTCCACCACACTGTACCTCCACACTTGTCCGCCCCCCACTGCTTTTCTCACTGCTCGTCTCAACGGTTCTGTCTCTATTATCCGTCGCCAGCAAGTCTGTGGACACCACGACTTTTCCTGTTCCCGAGAAGCTTCTGAACACGCTGTCGAGGTAACAGACCAACACTATGTTGACCATGAATCATGTTGGTAAAAGAGTTGGCGTTCATAAAAGAACGTCAAGACAGCTGTCGGATGGTTGCAAGGATCCTCCGCTGGACAAGATGAACGGGACATACGCGCTCGACCTGTTTCCCGTAAAGACCGTTGCGCTATTGCCGTACCTGGAGTCCGACTCAAAAAAAGTCGTACGGGAAGGCTAAGGTAAGTTTATTTCAGAGTACAATTCCTGCTCCTGATGGATTACCTGCATGGTTTGAGTGCCCCCTCCGCACGACAACTTGTTCGTCGGTGTATGAGGGAGGCCATAAGCATCCGAATTGACATTGCGCATGATTTATGCGGGTGGGAAGGGAAGGAGAACATTCAAGGATTGCACATTGCGACACGCTGTCGAAGGCGAGTGTAAAGACTTTGGAAGTCTCAAATGAATGCAGAAATGCTACCATCAGAACCTCTCAACACAGAGACCGGTACAGATGATATAAGCACCTGGCTGAAACTATGGTTCCAAAACGCACGAGGCAAAGGGAGAATAGGAAAAATGAGAAGATAAAAAACAGGCAAAACAATTATGCTATCACGTAACGTGTTGATGTTAGTTGAAGCGAAATGCGTTACTTGCGTTGTGGAACTATAGACTGCACCGCCCCGTTCTGGTTCGAACGTGTGCTTGTCAAACATTTTTCAACATAGCGTTCATTAATAAATCCACAGATTCGTGGAAGTTGTCTTGTACGGTTGTGTTATCGTGTACTATGTTGGTGTATGTTGAAGCCACATTTTCGACCTTGTGTGACTAGTTATATTTGAGAACTTTAAGTTCAATTTTCGTGTTAATGTGTGTTTATCGCGCTTACTACGTTGTTTTATTGATATCTACGTTCCTTTCCATCATAGAGCAATGGAGTGCCAGATAGCCTGTGATCCCCCGGTAATTTCCTCTTGTTGTAGTCAACCTTTTTCAATAAATCTCCCACCACGTTCTCCGTGACTTCTGTCTCCATTTTGGGCATACTTCGTTTCTCGCTGTGTGGCTGGTATACGATGTCGTACTTAGCGTTGATTTATAATGGTTTACGATTGCTTTAATATGTAATACATCACGTTGAGGCATTCAAAGCCACTGCTTACAGCAGACTACGTTATTTTACGTCGTTTTGGTGCCAATTTACGGCACAATCGGATTATTTACAGCCATTTTACAGTGAGCGAAATGAACCGGTGGGATTATTTCCGCGGTACACATTTAGGGTAGTTCAGTTTTGTGTGTCAAAAACGTAATTCACCCCGAACAGATTATCGGACGGGTCACTGTGTTGTCTATACCTAATTGTGCTAGCAGGGTAGACATATAGCTTCAAGAACGATTTCGCTGGGAACGAGCAAAATTTGATAAGGGTGATCTATTTGGAGCCTTTGTAAAGAGCGGTACATAGTACTTCCGGCTTCCTCCAGCTTACGATGTAGCTGTTAGTTCGCAAGGGTTTATTCCGATGACGGAATACGTTTATTATATGAAGTCTTCATCATCGCGCTCATCTAGTTTTATGTCTCCATGTACATGAGGGAATCAACGCACTCTGCTCAATTATATCAGCGGACAAATCACCTCAGTTTATGTCGATTCACGGTTTTCGGGTTCGTGTGCGTAGGGCACATCGTCCACAGACAGGTCCAAGTCAACATCTATAATGGGTGCCGTGCAGGATCTCTTTTTATATTTGCTGGGAGGTGCGCGAACGGAAGCCGGGTTAGACCGAACTGACAAATATGAATTGAAAACGTGCACCTGCCAGGTGACGGAGTTTGAAGTGACTTGCCACAGAACAGACGCTCATATGTCAGCGTTTCGGAGGCATTCGGAGTGAAAGATTGGTTCATCGGCATCACAAGGATAGCTGTCCTTCTGCACCGGCACACCGCATTATCCACATGCGAGGGTTCTTCATCCACACCGGTTGCTTATTGCCCGCAGATGTGCCCGCCACTAAGTCATCTTGTCCATCATGAAAGTCTTCAACGCTACTTGCTCGCCAATGCTATCTGGGAAAGTTTAAAACAGCACATGCAATGAACCAAACTTCTCACAACGCACATATCCCTACATCAGCGGTCGGCCATGTCCCATGCCGTCTGTAACTAGAAACCGATATAAATTCAGGTTCCAGGAGTATCAGAAAATGTCCCGTGACATACTTGTGTTCGTTTGTCCCATGTGCGGCATCCACGTTAACCATATGCAGAAAACGTCTAAACTGCTTAACTTATGTTCGTTGGGCAGGGCTGGTATGCGTACTTGAATGCTAGTCGTAGAGCTTGATTTTTTCAGTTGTCGTAGATGGAAAAAATATTTTTTCGACAAAAACCGCTGAATGAGCTTGGTATCTGATGCAGAAATTAAAATCATCAAAATCTGCGTCATGACCTCATATGTGCTTGTTTTAACTGCCCGTTAATTGAAAACGACCTTAGGGTATATCGGTTTCGAAATTCGGTATGGCTGCTGTTGTTTTGTTGGTTGCGTGTGAGAATGTTAACACAAGGATGTTGAAGTAATTTTTACATTTATTCTTCATTCTCCCATGCATTTATGATTTTTTTTAATTTTTATTTGCAGGAAATGGACTATATTGCGACTTTCAAGGCGATGTTTGAGAACCGTGAATTTCGCACCTTCTCACAGTTCCAGGAGTGCCTTCAGAGGTACATGGAGGAGGTGGGCGTTATTTACGTTCGTGGGACGAGCCGTAGGTCGAAAACGGTTCTGAAGTACGAAAGGTAAGGTTGCATGGTTCCCTGAAAACCCTGCAGATTTATTATCGTTGTACGAAGTACAAAAGGCGTAGGAGTGTATGCAGAGGAGTGCGACGTGTCTAGTGGGTTAACTGTTAATTTTAACAAAGTAGTTCTCGCGATACATGTTGCAGATCACGCTTCCATGTGGTCCGACGTAATGACTGCCTGGTTGTGTGCTCTTTCGAGCTAGAGCACAACCACCCTCTCAATCGTCTGTTATATGAGTCCCATCCTACAAATCGTGGACTCACTGTCGGTGAATTGAACGAATGCAGGAGTCTGTTCCAATACAATACACCAACTGCTGATATTAAGCAGTATGTAGCGGATGTTACGGGAAGTTTATCACAACCGCTGACGTTGGAAACATCCGCCGCAAGTTGAAGCCTGCATTGTCAAGTGAGTTTGTTATGTAACAACGGTAACGGATCATCAGAGAACCTTGAGCAAGTTCTGTCGGTGATTAGTGCGATAGGTGTGGTGCGCACCATGCGGGATGAAGGCGAACAGATATACGCATATCTGCATGCCCAGCGAACGCAAATTGAACTATTCTGACGCTTCTCGTATTTTGTGAATGTGTGTGTCACCCACGGGCTAAACAGGCACATGCATGTCATTGAACACTGTCATGCTTTCGAAGCTGGAATTTATATCAGTTCCTCTTAACAGATGGTATGGGACACGCCCGACCCGTGATGTACGGTGTAGTAATGACGACTAGTCATGATAACCGTGAGGTGTCTGTCGAAATTGTTTCGAGAAATGATGGGTGAGCACATTGAAGTGAAAACGTTTGTCACAGATGATATGCGTGGAAAACGTGAGGCGTGTGGTTTCCGGCTGCGACATAATGTGTTATTCCCATGTAGGCGATGCTTATGTAAGACATGGAGTGGGTTTGTCATGTTTGTTAACAGACGAATTCTTCATCCTCGTTCCTATTCACTCCAATAGTCATCTCTAGTGTTTGCATGGTTTACTCGGGCACAATAGCGTCTATGCTTCCACTAAGGAATTTTTACGACCATGTACCGTAAGAATACGCTCGTCGGAAGTTTTATCACCTTTTAATGCCTAATTACATTCACATTCAAATAAAAGCATGTGTCTCCACGTCTATGACATCGCTTTCTCATTATATTCCGCCATTAATTTTCCCAAATAACGGAAAATGCATAATCCTGGTATTTTTTCATTAATCCCTATGTCATTAAACTACCGCACACTCCTTGCTTACGTCTTCGGAAAATTAAAACAAAAGAATGTTCAAGTGACGGAATTCTACGATTTCAGAAACTGCAACACGTATCACAATTTTAACAACTTCGGCAACCTTAGAAAGATTTTTACCACAAAGATTACAGAGATATTTTTGGTCTACCGATTACACGCAGCGTATGCGTATATCTGCCGCCTTCACCCTGGACAGTCCTCACGAAAATCTGTCTCATTAATCTTCAAGGGCACCTTCATCAGATTCTCGGATGCCAAAGAAGAAAATTATACACAGTAAACTCACTGGACACTGCATGCTCCATCTTGCGTCCAATGCTTCCAATGTCAGCAGGTGTGATAAACTTTCGCAATATACTGCTTAATATCAGCAGTTGGCGTATTGTATTCGAACAGACGCCTAGAGTCGTTCACTTCACTGACGGTGAGTGCTTGATCCGTCGAATGGAACTCATGTACCGGACGATTAAGGGGATGGTTGTACTTCAACTCGAAGGAGCTCACAACCCGAAAGGCATTTCTTCGGACCACATGAAAGTGATATTCGCAACATATACTGCGAAAACTAAATTGCCAACCAAGTGAAACATCAGCTCATTAAAGACGTCGCACGCCTCTGCATTCACTCTTACGCTTGTGTACTTCGCACGGTGATGGTAAATCTACACGATTCTCAGGGTTTCATGCCGCCGTACTGTCTTTCACCGAAGACCTAGGAGCACCATCGACATGGGCTCATGAGTGTCAAAAGAAGTTGGGTTACGTCCATATTGTTCACTTCGAGGTTACCTGCTGTTGACTGGCCAGTACGTATCCGAGTATGGATTCGGTGGTCGTGGTTTCCTTACAGCCGACTTGTAAACGGCATTAGACATGCAAGGCTAGATTGTTGAAATCGATTTCGACGATTGATGGAACAAATTTGAAATGTGAATGAGCGTTCATGGATATACGGACCATGAACGCATTGCGCAGGGTGTGATAGCAATTAAGTTTTTGGAAGAAAACTTGAAACCTCGACCATTAGCCCAGAATGTATTCGCCCACAAACTGAAGATAATATAAACGTCGATTGTTCACGTATAAATAGGTATCCAGCGATTACACGGGTTTGTACGCGGGTTCGGAGCTGGACGCCAAAGTCACCCGCATCCAGTCAGTTTTGATGTTTTGACCTCCAGTAGGCTTCTGCTGACCCAAATAGAAATCACCTGGAACCGATTGTATCACTGGCTTTGAGCGTGTCAAGAGTTTTGGAGCTTGATGATAAGCGAGACACTCAGAGATGACGGAACTTTGTATACTTCTCTCCGTGTTACACAATGTGGTTCCCGACAGCGATGTTCTTGTGTAGCCCATCTCATTTTAGCGTTGGATATATAGACACGCTACAGAGGTTAGGGTAAATCGTAGTCGAAGAACACAAGTCCGCTGCCAGAATTGTGTGATCTCAAGCCGTTATTCAGACGTGGAACGACGGAATTTAAATATTTATTATGTAGCGGCAAAAGTCATGGGTCTAGCGAATAATCGCTGGCTAACTGTTCCTTTGCATTTGTTGTTCCAGATTTGCAGACAAAGAACGTTAACGGGCAAACAAAAACAAGACACACCAGAGAACTGCACCCATGAGGTCAGCGAGTACCCCGAACCCCGCTTGTGATTAACACAGGCAAGACTGAACAGAGCGGAAAGAGATATGCTGTGTTTCCGCATTGTACCATACGCAATATACACATTGTCCTTGTGACATATTGTTTATGTTGTTCCGGCGTTCCGTTGAGTCATTTGTTGTGTGTTGGGATCTACTCCGCGTATCCTCCGTTAATCGCACACCATCGCTTCCGTTTCAACACCTCAGTAAGCATCAACCATTGTGTTGCTCGCTTCTGCAGTACACCCAGCACGCTCACGCAGCCACAGGTCCTACACCCACAAACCCGTTTCTCATGTCAGTTTGCGGGCTGATTACTATGCTTGTTGCCCATGCGTAGGCCGCCTCATCTATGTTTTCATTGGTTCTTGTAGTAGCCCGGTCAATCAAATGATAAAGATGACCAAAATGTGGTAAGGCCAAAGTAGAGTTGTAACGGTAACGTACAGGCACAGAAGGTGAGCTCACAAAAAAAGGAAGACGTATCAGTAAAATAGGAAAGACTCATCGACAACTCAAGGTCCACTGAATCGAACAAGCTACTGCAAGAGAGAAAAAGAGTGCCAGAGTGCAGGTTCGGAAGACGACCAGTGGGTAGTACCACACACGGCATGGGTTGACTGAACGTTCAACCTCGACAGCACGTCCGGCACGTGGGGCTAAAATATTTCAAAGTCCAATGACATCACCAGCCCAGAAGTCCACAGAAAAGAAGAGGACAGAGACAGTGCGCGGTAGCTTTTGTTTTTCTTGTTGCTGAACCATTTGAAAAACTGATGTTGACGCAATCACTCAAGTGTACACATGAAGTTAATAGAACGGGGGACGTATACAGATACGATCCGAAAATACGTATTGACAAAATTTAACTATTTACTGTGGACACTATGTCATGTGCTGAAAATGAAACGGGTCCCCTCAATAATTGAAACGATAAATGATTACTGCACTATCGTCAATATATACATCATTATTGCGTCAATATATCAACAGGCAACCATTGTCACACTCGAACGACTGAACCAATATCCCACACCGAATTTCAAAAATAACGTGTGTTAAGGTCGTTTTTAATTATTGGCCAATGAAAAAACGTTTCTCCCTCAACAACACACGTTTCGGTGTTTTTTAATGTCTACACGGGGCACCGCGATGACTGAATCGGGTCGCCAACCTCGAACTGACCTTGACCTTGGCCGGGTGGTTGAAATTGTAACGTTGTAATACAGTTCGTTGTCGTGTGATTGACGCCATTTGAGTTTTTGACTGAGTAAGTTGTGTGCATGACTTACTGGGCCTCCGGCTCATGCTTGTCGGTTTTTGTTACCATTCCAGATTTCCGTTTGGCCCTCGTCCTTCAGAGAAACGCTGTTCCTCAGTGCCTCCACTCCGCTGCACGTTACACAATTTTAACAGTTCGTTGTCGTGTGATTGACGCCATCGAGTTTTCGACTGAGTGAAGTTGTGTGCATGACTTACTGGGCCTCCGGCTCATGCTTGTCGGTTTTTGTTACCATTCCAGATTTCCGTTTGGCCCTCGTCCTTCAGAGAAACGCTGTTCCTCAGTGCCTCCACTCCGCTGCACGTTACAACGTGCTGTCGAAACCAGCAAGCGCGCACAGGTTTAATTTGAATTTAGATCGTTTTTTGTGTGACGGGACGTGCTGCTGTGTTGTTGACGCCGTTTTAGTTTCCGTTTGTGTAAGTCGTGTGCATGGCTTACTGGGCCTTTGGCTCATGCTTGTCTGTATTGTTTCCTTTTACAGGATTGTTGTTGGAACCCCTCCTTCGGAAGAACGCTGTCCCCCGGTGTCTCCACGTTGCCCCAAAGTTGGTCCGTAAGTGCGACGGACAATCAGAGTAGAAGCGGCCGGCTTGCATGTTACAAAATTTTGCTGCGTTGTGTGGTTTTTCCAAATTTTGTGGACAAAACGAGTTTGGGGAGCTAAATCAACATTTACTCCCCCTTCAAATCTGGTAATTTCTGTGTTCGATCAACTGGTGGCACATTTCCTTCCCAGATTATCAGAAGATGACGCTCGTCGTTGTGGAAGAGCCTTCGCCGTGCCTGAAATGCGGAGGGAGCATCGGAAAAAGGACGCAGGCTCTACAGTGTGACATATGTGATGGGTGGTCACATCGTACTTGCGCTTCAGTCACTGCCGAGCTGTACAATTGTCTCAAGAAAAGTCGTTCGGATCGGCTTAAATTTTGTTGCCTGAAGTGTTGTCCGGCAGGTGTCAAATTGAGTCCTCGTCAACTTCCAATGTCCATATTTGGGGCGAATGATACACGTGCTTCGCTGGATCAAGGGATATGTAGCACACCTACAGAGGCGATTGCGGAACTGCAGCTGTGCGCGGGTACCCCACCGCCTTCTGGACGTACATTCGCTGATGTGGTCGTGAAAGGCCCAGAGAAAGTGGTTGCGGGCATCCTGAGAGATGTAGGGGTGAATGTCCGGGACCATGTGACTGTGAAAACCTCGGATGGATCAGCCGCACTGAGTAAGGAGAAAATCGGAGCTCGACACCAGCGGAAGAACAAACCAAAGATAGCCACGTCCACCTCCAGACCCGCAGCCTCAGAGGTTAAGCCTGCTCAAAGTGGACATGCAGACCCTCCCGCTGGCATTCAGAAGGAGGAAGCTCTACAACGATCTAGAAAGGTACACCCACCACGCGATCAGTGTGTGATAGTATTTAACCTTCCTGAGGCTGCCACCCAAACTTCTCAGTCAAGGTTGGATCACGACATTGCCGCTTTTCGTGATTTGCTTATTAAGATGTTCACAACTGAGGAGGAAGATTTAGCTGCAAAAATAACAGTACGCTCAGCGTTTCGCCTTGGCCGGAGGGCGGACGACATTAGCATGTCACGGAGGCCACTCAAAGTGGTTCTGGGAACTGCATTAGAAGCTCGCCTGCTTCTGCAGCGTTCGTCCAAGGTGCGCAGTGTAAACGTCCGCATAGCGAGAGACCTGGCTCGAGATGACCGCGGCGCAAGGTCAAGTTAACACTGAACAGCTCTACTATGCTGGGTGTTATATATCGCTCCCCTGGATCGTTTCCATCTCAACTGTTAGACGATTTAAGGATATTTGGAACAACTAACCACTGCTTGATATTGGGAGATTTCAATGCACCTCACATCAGTTGGAGAAAACTTGCATGTACCAGTGGCTCAGACCGTTTTTCAGAGACTGTTTCGGCTGGTCGTTGACGAGCTGTACTCGTACCAGCA
>LOND01004940.1:20989-31288 GCA_014220965.1 Paragonimus kellicotti
GGCTCCTGGACCATACCTCTTCCCTCCTTCCTTTCTGAAGGATGGTGGGGAGAGGTTAATATCAGAACTGACTAAACTCCTCCAGACGATTTGGGAGACTGAAGAGGTACCTCGCGATTGGTGCTTGTCAACAGTAATTCCCGTTTTCAAAAAGGGGTCCGAAGTCTATGTGACAACCACAGATGCATTATTTTAGCGTTTTTTGTGTCCAAGTTACTTACTGGCCTTATGTTATGTCGACCGGCTGAGCCCAGGGAACAACAAGCAGAATTCCGATCCGGTCGAGGGTGCGTTGACCACATTTTTACCTTGCGACGGATCTTGGAACATCGGCACTCTTATAGGCAGCCGACGGTCGTGGTCTTTTGGACCTGAAGGCTGCTTTCGATTCAGTTGCTCGTAACGTTCTCTGGAGTTCTTGGGAAATACGTGAATTTTCTGAGATCACTGTATGCTTACTTTGTAAGCAGGATAAATGTTTATGGACAATCGTCTCGGGCGTTCATCACTTCTAGTGGTGTTCGTCAAGGGTGTCCGATTTCCCCCTTGTTCAATTTTGTCATGGACGACATTCTGGAGGGTGCGCTTGAGGAGTCCAGTGAACTTGGTGTTGAGCTTCTTCCTGGCGCTCGGTTGACCGATCTGGAGTATGCGGACGACATTGTCTTACTTAGCCCCTCTGCCGAAGACATGCAGACCATGCTGAACAAGGTGAATGACCGGGCTGGTTTGTATGGAATGCGCTTCGCACCTTCAAAGTGCAAGTGTTACTTCAAGACTGAAGGCATTCCCATTTAGAGACCCAAATGTTATGACCATTACTATTTTTCACTATTTGGCAGTCTGAAGCCTGCCGCATCTGTTGCTTTTGCCGGTGCTATTCTCGGTCACATCCGAACTGTTCCCAGTTGAGGAAAACCTCGTAGACATTACTCTCCTTACTTTTACCGACCTTTTTTTCAACCCGTGCTTAGGTTTTCGTTAGTTTGCCGAGGTCAACAAATCGTTGGACTGTCTTGTTTCTGATGGTGTAAACAGAAAACTAAACTTGATTTAATTATTCCCATTCAACCGGTTACTAGTTTTCCTCGGAATGGTCAACAAATCTGGAAAAGCTTTGTTGAATGATTGTGTGATTACTTGCCGACCCGTTCTAACCTTGACTTGATTTTTCAAACACCTATTTGCTTCTCTTCGGTCATTGGTGGTCACCTCCACCTCGTGTGTTGTTTAAGCCAATTCTCTGTAAACGATATAAGTAGTAAAAATATAGACATGCTTTTGATCATTTTGTTTTTGTCGTTACCAGCTACCTATTTCTCAACTGAAGTGGGAGGAAGTGGCTATAATGCATGGACACACGGTTTTGCTTGAGCATGCCTCAACGTCTATGTCGCATATGCACGTACACAGCACAGACTCAAAGCAACTTGCCGATGTTCTCATTTGGGGATTCAACCTGTCCAGGTTACCCAGAAACACGGTGTTCACGATATGTGTTGTTGGGATTTTTGTTGTTTATGTCTCTTATGGCGCATTGCAAGTGAGTTTGCTCCTTCCAATCACATCTCGGCTCCTGGTGCTCAGGAAATGCAAATGACCAAGTTGTTTTTCTTCTTTGTATAAAGAATTTATTTCCGATGGGTACTGAGTTCTTACGGAAATGGTTTCATTTACTTAAGCAAAACAATTATTATTGTTTTTGGGAGAACTTGTTTAGAATAGATTCTGATTAATTCAGCATCCTGTTTCACCTAGCTAAGTACGGTTTTCATCATTTCTACCTCAACATGTTTGCTCAGCTTTATGCAGACGATAGCGATTGTCGTTATCTAGACATCAGCCTGTTCTCGGATGCAGCTGGTAGTTTTTAGCTGTTAACCCCAAGCTATCCGGAGCTCATATACGGTTCATCTGGTTTCTACAATTGTTGAAAACGATGTTTTAGTGGAGCTCCTGTCAGAGCAGTGTTCGTTTTTTGCAACTGAATGGTGCTTCCTGCTTCTCGTTATAATTGACAACTTATGCGCTAATCATATCTGATTTTTCTCAGCCCAGACATTCAAACTTTACAGCCGTTACTTTTTGTAAGGAGTCAGTTATTTTAGTGGTGAACTTTCTAGAATCTAAATTTTTCGGTAATAATCGTTACAAGAGGTTGAACTTCAGTTTCCGGATGTAAATAAGTCAGCTGATCTAGCTTAACGTTCTCGCCTTATTCCCTTCGTCAGTTGAAACTTACGCGTCATCATCATCATAACAGCCATGAGCCTGACCAAAAGGTACTGTGGCTCGGGCTGCCGCTCACCTCAACAGTGACGTGGAATATCCTAGAAGAAACTAAGAAGGTTGAAAATTAACAAAATAAGACCATAACTGAAGAACTAGAAGTGGTATGAGCACAGGTACGCCATTGACTGCGCACATCGCCATCTCGGATAGCGTCTCTAACCAGCGGTTTGAGTGATCACGAGGACCCCATCCAGGCAGGCGACACCTACCCACTTTGCTCAGTGGAGCAGTCAGGGTTTTCATATTTCGTGACCACGTTGTTGCTTGACCACCATGTGGTTTCACCCAACTGTTGGTGGTCTCAGTATATACACACTCCCTTTCCTTGTTATTTATTGTGGCACGTTTGCCTATTCATGTGGCCTTCGTGCTAAACAGAAATCATCATCATCATCATCATAGACAGCAATACATCAGTGGTTCACACTGATGCTTGACTGCCACACAACCACGAAGAACAAAGAAAAAAAAACTTATATAGGAAGAAAGAAGAAAAAGAGGAGGGGAGGGGAAGTGGACCTAACTACTAAAAATAGCTACGTCTATATTCAAACATACAACATCAAGGCGCCTACACCTTGCAAACAAACAACCGAGCTGTGAGTGAAAGTAAGGCGTCATCAGCAAGACAGCTTCCTTACGGCTTTCACTGCCCCGCATCATAAAGTGCACTACGTTCACAGATATCCTTTGAATTCAGTCATTGTAACAGATTAATGCGAAATCAGATGTCATTCTTTAATATTAATGCTGTATAGGTTTCGTTTTTGATTATTATATTGAAGTTCGTTATTCCTCATCTACTTATGCTTTCGACTGCATTCTGTTTTTCCGTTTACAGGAAACAATTTTTCACAAAAATGATATGCGGACGCACAGTACTTACCTCACTCTATATCAGTTTGCGATCTATTCTGTTCTGTCCTACTCCGAATTATGGGCCGTGGGAGTTCCCCTGAGAAGGTAAAACATATTGTGAAAGTGGCATCTCACCGAATTGATCAAGCAGAGTTGCACTACATTTCTATTGCCTTTTGGCTTTTCTTACTCTCGGCACGATCGCATTTTCCAATGCTTCAGTCAGCTATTTAAACTATCCCACTCAGGTGATTTTCAAAAGTTGTAAGATGATTCCTGTTCTTATTGGAGGAGTACTCGTTCAAAGTAGGTCTTTATACGTACCAGTTTCCTTATCACTCCATTTTTTTAGAAAAGGGTTACACATTTCTTGAAATCGCTGCTGTAGTTCTGATGACATCGGGACTGATTTGTTTCACTATGGTTGATGTTACTGTTCAGCCTTCTTTTACTACCATTGGTAGGTATTCCCTCTGTCATTTGTGATTTCCCACTTTCTCTTCGGCACTGATTACACTCACATAATGTGTATCATCATCATCATCATCATAGACAGCAATACATCAGTGGTTCACACTGATGCTTGACTGCCACATAACCACGAAAGAACAAAGAAAAAAACTTATATAGGAAGAAAGAAGAAAAAGAGGAGGGGGGGAAGTGGACCTAACTACTAAAAATAGCTACGTCTATATTCAAACATACAACATCAAGGCGCCTACACCTTGCAAACAAACAACCGAGCTGTAAGTGAAAGTAAGGCGTCATCAGCAAGACAGCTTCCTTACGGCTTTCACTGCCCCGCATCATTAAGTGCACTCACTTCACAGACAACTCGGCCAAACAACGACAACATTCACGCCACTGAGCTCGATTAGCCGCCATCTCACCTAACGTCTCAAGCCACCGACTCTGTGAGTCGAGGGCCCCAGCCCGGGAGACGAACCCGACCTACAGTGACCAACCCCTTCGTAAACGATTTCATTTGTCTACGCCAGGTCATCATCTGTCCACCTCGCACCTTGCGCCAGTCGGCCGCAGCGTCGGCAAAGAGTGCTCGGTGTGGCAAACGACTAGCTGGCATCCTTAGTACATGACCCAACTAGCGACTGAACAAAAGAACTCGTTTGACAATCAGTGCCAAACACCCGCTTCCTAACCTCCTCGTTGCTTACTCGCTGGTGCCACCCGATACGAGCGATTGAACGCAGACATCGGTGGTCAAATACCTGAAGACGGTTCACGTCCTCTACTCTGAGCGGCCAGGTTTCGCTGCCGTAAAGTAATACAGCCCTCACTGTTGTCTGATATACGCGACCCTTAAGCTTCAGAGAAATACCTCTCTGTCGCCATAGGTGTCTTAGATTAGCGAACACCGCCCTAGCCTTGGAAATACGCGCTTCTATTTCATTCCCTACACCTCCGACGCCACCGCTGATGCAGCTTCCCAGGTATACAAACCGGTCAACAATCTCCATGACTTCATTATCTAACATTAAATCTACGTAATCACAACCTTGCAGAAGCACTTTGCATTTTGAGGCTGCAAAGCGCATTCCGAAGTACTTAGCAGAACGCGAAATAGCGTCCAGTGTTGTTTGTGCCGCTTGAAAGTTGTCAAACAGCAATACCTTATCGTCAGCATAATCAAGATCAGTCAGTCTTTCACCAGGTAGGAGGTCCACGCCGGCATCATTTGAGTGCCGCAGACAGTCCTCCATTATTTCGTCTATGACGAAATTGAACAAAAATGGTGAAAGGGGACAGCCTTGACGTACGCCGCTCCTGGTGCTGAAACTGTCAGATACTTCGCCGTAAACCCTAACCTGAGCTGAAGTATGGGAATAAAGCGCCGACAGTATGTTCACATACTTAGTCGGTACACCCTACGTTTAAGCGACTCTAAAAGTGTAGATCGGTCCACCGAATCAAACGCACCTTTATAGTCGAGGAATACGGCGATTGTTGGCCGGCGGTACACATGACGCTGCTCCAGAATTTGACGAAGGGTAAAAATGTGATCTATACAACCCTGCCTGTTCTTCCCTAATGTTTACTTCCCGAACTGCAGTGAGTCGACGAAGTATAATGGATGCTAGAACCCTTGAAATGACTGGGGTCAAACTAATCCCTCTATGGTTTTCGCAAGAGCCCCGGGCTCCTTTCTTAAATATGGGAACTATTATCGAGTGACCCCAGCACGGAGGGATGGTCTCCGTCGTCCACACAAGTTGAAACAACTGAGTCAATGCCTCTACTAACGCCTCTCCACCTTCTTTGAAAAGTGCCGGCACGAGATCATCTGGGCCAGCAGCCCTATTACGATTGAGAGCCGAAAGGCAATTGCGAACCTCAGTCTCAGTGGGTGGTTCCAAATCTACCGACCAGGGTGCTACATCACAAGTTTGTGGCGGCAACACAATAGAAGCAGCAGGCCAACTAAATTGACCCTCAAAGTGTTCCGCCCAACGCTCTAACCTTCTGGACTTATTACAGATTAGTGTACCATCTACCTCGCTGATAGCTTCACTGACCGACGGTCGCCTGGGACCAGTGGCACGGATCAGCTTAAACAGTTTACCGATGTTCCCTGAGGCAAAAGCGGTTTCCATTTCCTTAACTTTTTCCACTAACCAAGCCTCACGATCAGCCTTTAGACTACGTTTCAGTTTCCTACGGATATCTCTTCTAGACTTGTTATGTGAACTACCAGGAGGAACCTTCCGTCTGGCTTCTAACAACTCCAGGGATTTCTCTGAAATCCAATGTTTGTTTACCCCATGTACCCCTGTGCCGCATGCTACAGTACCTGCTTTCTGAATGGCCTGTGAGATTTGAGTCCAGCAGCTATTAGGGTCTTCGGAGTGAGTACCACTAAGGCAGCTTTAAGCTGGTTTGGTAATTATGCTTTACCGATGGTAAAGCCAGTTTCTCAACAGCTAATCGTTGCTGTCGGTGGGGTCGTTGCCCAGCAAAGTAAGAACAAAACGGCAACGTACCAACGCATGATCTGAATCCAAGCATGTGCTCCAATAAGAACGACAGTCTTGAATGGAACCCCGCCACCTATAACTAACGGCTATATCTGAGACCAGGCCTGATTCGGAGAAGGCGGGCGCCAAGTATAGCATTGACGTGCACGATGCCTAAAACCAGTACTGGCTAAAAATAGCTTATGCTCAGCGCACAGCTGCAACAATCGCCCACCATTATCTGATCGATTTGATGCACATAATGTATATAAGGTTTTGGTAACCACGTTAACGGTTGTTTTGTGAACTACTGAATATCATCATCAGTTCGCGCAAAGTAGGAATGAAGTCGTTGTTGGTTGTGCACAGGAAACTTATTTGACGGACGTTTGATGATGGATGGTCATCCCATAATGTGTATTCAGACCTCATGCACGTGGCCGCATTCAAGTCTGTGGAGAAGTGGCTATCTATAAAGTGTCTACTCGGCAGGGTGTGTGCACTTGACAGTAGTTCACCAAATAAGCATATACGTTAATATTCCTTGGCAAATAAAATTGTTAATGGTTGTCGAGTGTCTGCGGTCGCATTCGTGGCGTACTGTTGCCACAAGATATACGATACACGAATTGGCCAATTCCAGCTTAACTAATGCATTAACAATGGAAGAAGAATGCATCAAAGTTAAGTTCCAGTACATTTTGGCGTGAAGTGATAAAATTCAAGATACCAAATCATTTTTCTAATAACCCTCAAAAACAAGCTATTTAGGAGGAAATAAATTTTCCCTCACATTTCTGTCCCATACCTGCTTCTGGTTCGGTAACGGCCTGTGAAAATCTGAAAACTGCTCCAAATTCGCAAAGCTTTGTACGAATCGTGCATAGAATACGGTCTCCCATCTTCTATTCTAATAAATAAACTTGTCTTGTTGCTACCGTTTATCCCGTTTCTCACCTGTCTGCGAAAGAATTTGACTTGAATCGCCTTACGATGATTAGCGTAGTCGTAGCTGACAGCGTTAGGTTTAGTCTCACCAGTGTAACCGATAAGAACGAGTTGTTTGGGTGTGATGCAGTTTATTGATTTAGTGTCATCTGACTGTCCATTCTTTATCCTCACCGCAAAAATCGAACAACTATGGTGCTCGGAACGTAAAAAGCGAGAGAGCAATGAACACGTAGTGTATACGTCCTCGGATTAGAGTAGGAGCTAAATGGCGACTTAAATGTTGTGCATCCACAGTGATATTCAAGTGTGAACACTAGAAGTACCTATTCTGAAGGATGAGGCTGCGGTTGTAAAATGTACTCTTGTATTGGTTCTGTGGGTTTCTCAGTCAAGCTGGATATCACGAATCACTCCGGTTTCTGCGTGACGAAAAGTAACGTGTAGTGCTATTCTCATTACCCACTCAAAACTGTTGAATCTTTGTAGGACCTATTCGTCAAGCATATCCGACCACATTTGTTTCTGAACCGTTTTGATTGTGACATTTTCTTGTGAACTTGTGTGAATGGCTGTTTTGAGTGATGATCCTCATGACAGAATTCAGTGGAGATGGATTGCTATTAAGTGCAAACTTCCGGAGCCTAACTACTCTATAAAGTCCGGGTTAATCTATTTATAATAGGAGTGGATGGGAACGGTAAAAGTGGAGTACATTTGGAGAAGTGGCTACTTACCATAGACAGATAGTTTGTGGAAGAACAAGTGTGCCGTTCAGTTGGACAGGAATCACGACGATCGGATAACGGGTGCTTGTGTATTGTTATCTACCTGTGTTTGTAGTGTGTGACCTCCAAAGGTACACCGTTTCTCAAGGTTTGCCTTGTAGGTACTACATTATCACTCTTACCGTCCTGTGTCACATCACAATGTGTCCAGACTGCTTCAGTTGCTCACCATTCCTCTAATGGTTTTACCGACATCTTTCTGTGACAAATGTGATGAACGTGTTGGATACTGCTGACCTTTATGATTGCCTCCGGGTGGGATGAATGCGATAGCTGACCCAATACCTCCTTTAACTTCAGCGAACATCTCGATGTAGGGTTCGTTACTGAAAATCAGGAGAAATGGCTTTTGTGGGGAACTGGAGAGGTACGTTATTTTTGTTCAATTTCGTCATAGACGAAATAATGGAGGACTGTCTGCGGCACTCAAATGATGCCGGCGTGGACCTCCTACCTGGTGAAAGACTGACTGATCTTGATTATGCTGACGATAAGGTATTGCTGTTTGACAACTTTCAAACGGCACAAACAACACTGGACGCTATTTCGCGTTCTGCTAAGTACTTCGGAATGCGCTTTGCAGCCTCAAATGCAAAGTGCTTCTGCAAGGTTGTGATCACGTAGATTTAATGTTAGATAATGAAGTCATGGAGATTGTTGACCGGTTTGTATACCTGGGAAGCTGCATCAGCGGTGGCGTCGGAGGTGTAGGGAATGAAATAGAAGCGCGTATTTCCAAGGCTAGGGCGGTGTTCGCTAATCTAAGACACCTATGGCGACAGAGAGGTATTTCTCTGAAGCTTAAGGGTCGCGTATATCAGACAACAGTGAGGGCTGTATTACTTTACGGCAGCGAAACCTGGCCGCTCAGAGTAGAGGACGTGAACCGTCTTCAGGTATTTGACCACCGATGTCTGCGTTCAATCGCTCGTATCGGGTGGCACCAGCGAGTAAGCAACGAGGAGGTTAGGAAGCGGGTGTTTGGCACTGATTGTCAAACGAGTTCTTTTGTTCAGTCGCTAGTTGGGTCATGTACTAAGGATGCCAGCTAGTCGTTTGCCACACCGAGCACTCTTTGCCGACGCTGCGGCCGACTGGCGCAAGGTGCGAGGTGGACAGATGATGACCTGGCGTAGACAAATGAAATCGTTTACGAAGGGGTTGGTCACTGTAGGTCGGGTTCGTCTCCCGGGCTGGGGCCCTCGCGACTCACAGAGTCGGTGGCTTGAGACGTTAGGTGAGATGGCGGCTAATCGAGCTCAGTGGCGTGAATGCTGTCGTTGTTTGGCCGAGTTGTCTGTGAAGTGAGTGCACTTAATGATGCGGGGCAGTGAAAGCCGTAAGGAAGCTGTCTTGCTGATGACGCCTTACTTTCACTTACAGCTCGGTTGTTTGTTTGCAAGGTGTAGGCGCCTTGATGTTGTATGTTTGAATATAGACGTAGCTATTTTTAGTAGTTAGGTCCACTTCCCCTCCCCTCCTCTTTTTCTTCTTTCTTCCTATATAGGTTTTTTTTTTTTTGTTCTTCGTGGTTGTGTGGCAGTCAAGCATCAGTGTGAACCACTGATGTATTGCTGTCTATGATGATGATGAGCAAATGAGTTTCTGGAAATATCAGCTTACTTTCTTTCCATAAACAGGGAGGGGTTTTATAAGCTAATTTGTTGGTCTCTCATCGTGGTTTGTCTTAGCCACCAGGTGTCGCACCCCCATTTTCGTTCTTTCTCGTCATGAAGAATTTTCTGGAGGGTGCGCCTACGAATACCAGTGTGCCTGAGATGCAATTCCTTCCCAACATTTACTTGACTCATAGAATATACAAACAACATTGTTTTACTTAGCCTCCATGCCGTGTGTGTGGAGATCATATTGAACAAAGTCAATCATATGGTTAGTCCTTATATAGTGTGCTTCACACTCGTGGAATGTAAAGTACTACTTCAGCACTAGAGGCTCTTCTATTCCCATCTTTACTGTAAAAGTCTATTTGGAACTGTGAAAGGTTTCACCCACTTGGGTATCACCTTCTTATTAGCTTCTACTGTTGCTGTGGAAGTGTGCGGATACAACGGCACAAGCACGTGTTGTCCGTCCCAACCTGTGTCATCTGTGGCTTCTTAAATACGTCCGGTTATAGCTAAGAGGATTCGTATGGTACATGTGTATGGTCTCACTCTATGGCTTTACAACATCCGGATTAAAAACTGTCGATAGGTTGATAGAACCACCAGATGGTCCGACAACGATGTGGCCACAAAAGAGGATGTAGGCGGTTGTTCCGTCGAGTAAAATAGATTGGTGTCACCTATTTGGCGAATCGTTCGACAGGAATGCTGCCCGATGTGGTAGGATGCCGCAATAAGTGGTCTTTCTGTATTCATGCTGTCGCCTCTATTTAGTCATGCTTATTCTATATTTACTTCCCTTTTTCCTTCAATTAA